>PVKC010021407.1:0-18161 GCA_004027635.1 Crocidura indochinensis | reverse complement strand
TTTTTTTTTTTTTTTTGTTTTTTTTTTTTTTTTTGTTTTTTTTTTTTTTTTTTTTTTTTGGTTTTTGGGTCACACCTGGCAGTGCTCAGGGGTTACTCCTGGTTCCATGCTCAGAAATTGCTCCTGGCAGGCACAGGGGACCATATGGGGCACCGGGATTCGAACCGATGACCTTTTGCATGAAAGGCAAACGTCTTACCTCCATGCTATCTCCCAGGCCCCTTGTTTAATGTTTTGTATTGTTTTGTTTAGGGGCCTCACTCCTGTGATGCTCAGGGGTTTGCTCAGAAATTGCTCCTGGCTGGGGGACCCTATGGGATTGAACCTCGGTCCCTCCTGGGGCAACTGCATGCAAGGCAAATGCCCTCCCACTGCGTTATCACTCTGGCCCCATTGTTTAATGTCACTGATTAAAAGTGTTTTAGTGATGACGGTCATTCACACAGGGCCAGAGAGAGGACAGGTTTAGGTGCTTGCTTGCCTTTTATGTAGCTGACCATAATTTGACCTTTTGCAGTTCGGAGTTCCTTGATTACTGAGCCCAGAGTACTCCTGACAATAGCCTCCACCCTCATGATTTACAATTAAAGTGGCTGGAAGGGTCTTTGTGTGTGGGGGGCTTGTGGTGTTTTGGTTTTGGTTTTGGTTTTTGGGCCATACCCGCTGATGCTCTGCGCTCAGAAATCGTTCTTGGCTGGTGGGGGGGGGAACCATATGGGACGCCGTGGATCAAACTGAGGTTTGTCCTGGGTCAGCAGCGTGCAGGGCAAACACCCTACTGCGTGAAGAGCCTGTTTTGTTTTTTTTTTGTTTTTGTTTTTGGGCCACACCCAGTGAGGCTCAGGGGTTACTCCTGGCTATGCGCTCAGAAGTTGCCCCTGGCCTGGGGGACCATATGGGGCACGGGGGATCGAACCGCGGTCTGTCCTAGGTTAGCGCAGGCACCTTATCTCCAGCGCCACCGCCCGGCCCCCCCTGTTTTGTTTTTTTATTTTAAAAAGATGTCTTGAAAATGGACAAAAATAGAGAAAGAAACTCAGGTAAGGAAAAATTGTAAGAGAAGGAAGAGTTTTACAGTTCTATTGAAGCTTTTATTTTGTTGGGGGCTTTTCCTGGTTCTGTCTGTGAGGGTCATTTTTGGTGATGCTCAGGGGACCATGCAAGGCCAAGTACCTTAACCCTGTACTATCTCTCCAGCTTTCTTTTGCCACCACCGCCAAATCTGCTTTTATGCGCACAGGGAAGTTAGGCAAGCATTAAAATCAATTTCAACTTCAGTAACTTTAAATGGGAGTAAATGAATCATAAAAGGCCTAGAAAGAAAAGTTAAATCATTGCATTTTTTAACTTTTTTTTCTTTTTCGGCTACACCCACTGAAGCTGTGGTCCTCAGGGTTGAACCCGGTCTACCTCATGACAGGCAAGCCTCCTACCTGCTGTATTCTCTTTTTGATTTGGGTGTACTTTCTTCAGTTGAAATAAATGGAAATCCTATTATCTTTCCTGCAAGGATTGATGGTAGGACTGGAGACCTGAGAATGGTTTCTGCAGCCTCTGTACTGCAAATGACTTGAGTTATTGTACATTAGTAAAGAACGAAGATGTTAAACATGAAAGAAGCACAACTTCGATACAATGTCTAAGTCAGTGACCTTCTGAAATAGTGACCTTTAAGTTACTGATCATAGTGTCAATGAGCTGGTCATATAAAGTATGTTCATTTCGTATATTTATGCTCTATAATTATGCTGCTATATTTCCATTACAAAACTTGATACAACCAATGGACAAAGATGTAAAAACAGTTCATAAAAACTGAAGTAGCAAATTTAACACCCTCACTGGAAAAATGGAGGTGCTTAGTGTATGTGATTTTACACTTGATAAGTTTATAAGCTTTATAACACCCTAACATCTGCAAGATGATGGAACTATGTGTTATTGCTACCAGCCTGTCTTAGCTATCTGAATTTTAGTGTTGTGACAAACTTTTACATCTTGTTGGGTGGTCATCTGTTTCTTATTGGGGAGGTTCAAAAACTAGCACTCAAGTTATAATTAAACTCACTCAATCTAATTGCCTGATATTACTTGTAGAAATGTTCTGTGGGGATCTTCCAGACATTTTTCTTCTGTGAGTATAGTTCACTAGAGAAGTAGAATTGCTTGCTGATTGATTACGACATTATAAACTATAATATGCTTAAAGCAATTAAGTCAAAGCCTCGCTGTCAATCTCTTGTAGAGTTCTCCCCTTTTATCTTTCAGTACCTTGGTAATCTGATGTGTCTGGTTTACCAATTCAGCAAGCTTGCTTGCCCTTATGGTCATCATCATTTTATGAAAATTAATGTTGGGAAAGCCTATATAATTCTAACTTTTCCCTTTGGATTATCCTGTGTGTGCTGTTTAGTAATTAAGAATATTGGATTGTGGGGCCCGGGAGATAGCATGGAGGTAAGGCGTTTGCCTTTCATGCAAAAAAGGTCATCGGTTCAAATCCCGGTGCCCCATATGGTCCCCTGTGCCTGCCAGAGCAATTTCTGAGCATGGAGCCAGGAGTAACTCCTGAGCACTGCCGGGTGTGACCCAAAAAAACCAAAACAAACAAACAAACAAACAAAAAAACTGTTGGGGCCGGGTGGTGGCGCTGAAGGTAAGGTGCCTGCCTTACCAAGCTAGCCTTGGACGGACCTCGGTTCGATCCCCCGTGCCCCATATGGTCCCCCAGGGCAGGGGCGACTTCTGAGCACATAGCCAGGAGTAACCCTGAGCGCCACTGGGTGTGACCCAAAAACCCAAAAAAAAAAAATATTGGATTGTATTTAAAGTTGTGGGATGTTAAAAAGAAATATGGGGGGGCCGGAGAGATAGCATGGAGGTAAGGCGTTTGCCTTTCATACAGAAGGTCATCGGTTTGAATCCCAGCATCCCATATGGTCTTCCCGTGCTTCCCAGGAGCAATTTCTGAGCATGGAGCCAGGAATAACCCCTGAGCACTGCCGGGTATGGCCCAAAAAGCAAAAACAAAAAAGAAAAGAGAAGAAATATGGGAAATAGGCTTATAACCAATTTTATTGTGATTCAAAATTGTAAACACTAAGTACTGGGGATTATCTAATGACTTTAAATGATACATTTTAATTTGATCATATGTTTTTGTTTGTTTGGGGGCCACCCCCAACCATGTTTAGGTGTTACTCCTGGCTCTGCACCCAGGAATCACTCTTGGCTGTGCTGGGGGACCGTATGGGATACTGGGATCGAGCCTTAGTCTGCCACATGCCAGACAAGTGCCTACCCACGTTACTATTGCGATGGCTCTGTAGTTTGGCCTTTTACTGAAATATTTTTGCCTATAGGAATCTACATATTTTGCCAAAATAATGTAACAAAATCTGTAAAGATATTGAGGTTGACTATCAGGGGTGTTCAATTATTGCAGAAATGTTTATCAATGTCATGCTATGTTGCCACAGCTGTCTGAAATGGAGGACGCTTTCACTATGTCATCAGATTCTCATGCCCTTCCTGCAGCCCCTCCTTCACTTCCTTTACCTTTATCTTCATTTACCTCCTCTGGAACTAAAAAACAAAAGAAGAATCCCACATATCAGAGATCTGTAAGTCAGGAGGCAGTCATCCCTGCTTCTTGTGCATGATACAGGAAGGTCACTCAGCTTGGTTGAAATAATCTGCTTTCTAACTTCCCTCTACATTTCTTGAAACTGGAATATTAACATAGAAGTCAAGTAGTGTAGGTTCTCTTGCTTAATGTTGTTTAATGCGCTAAGCATTAAAGGCAATTGCTATTGCTCCAGGAGTTTGTAAGATAATTGGACATTTCAAGCCCCATCCCTACCATCAATAGATCAAATTCTCTTTCTCTTTTGTTTTTGAGCCACACCCAGAAATACCCAATCTCTCTACTCAGTGACTTGGCTTGCTTGGGAAGCTTTATGGGGTGACAGGACCTCTATTTTAACTAAATGGCTGAGAAATCTAAGCTTGAATTCCTGAGAACCCATATTCTAGAAGTAGGATTTTTGGTCTCTCTGATAGTTAACTTTAGCAAGTCATTTGACTTCTATGCATCTGGGTTTTTTTTTTTTTTCATCTATTAGATAGGGTTATTACTGTCTCATGGATTTTTGCAAATAATCAATACATGTCAAACACAAAATAACAGTTAGCTATTACAAACTAGAATTTTAGTTACCTGTGCAAAATGATGGCTTGCTTTGTGTTTGTCCATTTTGTACCATTTAACCTATCACAGGGGTTTGTCTTTCTCATCTTTAGCTGTTTTTTTTTCCTTTAGAATACTGGAGCAAGAGCATAATGGTAGGGCATTTGCTTTGTACACTGCTGACATTGGGTTCAATCCCTAGCATCCCATATGGTCCAGCAAGCCTGCCAGGAGTAACCCCTGAACACTGCTGGATGTGCCCCCTTCCCCCCAAAAAAAAAGACTAATTCACTTAAAACACTTCTAAATTAAACCAAGGCCAGAGCAATAGCACAGCAGGTAGGGCATTTGCCTTGCATGCAGCTGACCCATATGGTCCCCCAGGCACCACCAGAAATGAATGACACTTGTGCACAAAGCCAGACATAACTCCTGAGTACCTCTCTGGGTGTGGCCTGAAAATCAAAGAAGTTTTGTTTTTGTTTTTGTTTTGGTCACACCCAGTGATGCTCGGGGGTTACTCCTGGCTATTCGCTCAGAAGTCGCTCCTGGCAGGCACGGGGGACCATATGGGGAACCCGGGGATTGAACCGCGGTCCGACCTAGGTTAGCACAAGGCAAGGCAGGCACCTTACCTTTAGCGCCACTGCCCGGCCCCCAAAGAAGTTTTCTTAACTTAGTTGTAAATAATATGGCAGACAGTTGCTTATCATAATTGATCAATTGCAGGCTTAAACTTTAGAATTTTTTTTCTATTTTATGCTTAAGCTTATTAATGGTTTATTCAGATAAGGTAAAATGGAGTACCTGTCCTACATGGTATTGACAGTATTTGGTCATCTAAACTGGTCCCATTGCACTGCATTTAAATAGTTTTTTCCTCTCATTAAGGAATATTTTCTTTGCTTTATCAAAATGTCATAGAAACAAAAGAACATAGAGATCAGTGATGGAAACGCAAAAAATTTCTTTTACTGTTCCTATGAAATGACTAACATTTTTAGAATTGAGTAGGTTTTGCTGCATTGGAGTTTTGTCATAGAAAACTCATAGGTTTAAATACTGTTTGGGTTAAATATTATTAAAGGGCCAAAGCATGCATTATATTTTTGTTCTAAAATACTGCAGTTTCTTTTACTGTGGTGTTAATTTCTACTAATTTAATTGTGTGGCATTAAGATGCATGGCTTACCAAGTTGTGTCATCGTTTCTTATATTTCAATTTCTAAATACGTGGCGATTTCTTAAGAATGGTTTTTGCTGGGGCCCTGGAGATAGCATGGAGGTAAGGCGTTTGCCTTTCATGCAAAAGGTCATCAGTTCGAATCCCGGTGCCCCATATGGTCCCCTGTGCCTGCTAGGAGCAATTTCTGAGCATGGAGCCAGGAGTAACCCCTGAGCACTGTTTGGTGTGACCCCCCCCAAAAAAAAAAAAGAATGGATTTTGCTGCCATTCTAAAAATGTTGCCTTTGTCCTGATGTTGTCATCTTAATACATAAATGCATCTTTTACTTAATATAGTTTCTTTACCTTAGTAAACTCCAGAAATCACATTTACCTAATTAAAGAATTAAAGTTACTACTGTAAATTAAAGTTGGGGTGGTTTCTAAAATAAATTATATCCTCTGAAATGTTGTTTGCTAAGTTAATGTTCCATGCCGTAAATAAAATTCTATCATTTTCACTTTGCCATTATTTTCTTTGCGATTTTTATATTAAAGATTTAAATGGCTTATTAATCAGACAATATGTTGTGGAGATCATGTGAAGGTCTGTACCTATTACACTTTTTTTCTTTTTAAAACAGATGAGCTTTGATCCAAACCTTCTCCACAACAATGGACACAATGGGTACCCCAATGGTACTTCAGCAGCATTGCGTGAAACTGGGGTTATTGAAAAACTACTAACCTCTTATGGATTTATTCAGTGTTCAGAACGTCAAGCGAGACTTTTCTTCCACTGTTCACAGTATAATGGCAACTTGCAAGACTTAAAAGTAGGAGGTAATCTGTTGATTCTTTTTGTAAAAGTAATAAAATTCTCATATTCAAATTTTGATTACATTCTAAATTTTGAAATTTTAGCCTTTCACCGTATCAGTTACTGAGTTAAAGACATAAGCTAGCAAAATTCTGATTCCTAATTGTTGTTTTTGGGGGAAGCTGGAAGATTTAATTGAAGTATTTCTAAATACGTACTCTATAATTAGCTATGTGAATGAGATATTTGCAAGTGCATGAAAATATTAAGCTTTTTAAATATTTTTGAGTACCTAAAATATAATCTCCAACTTGGATTGTATGAAAACTGATCATAGTTGACATAGAAACTTTTGCACGTGTGAATTTGTTATGAAGTTATAATGTCTGTGTTGTTTTGAAATATCTTTGAGGGGGACATTTATAAAGACAGAATAGTAACAAAGATGAGTCTATTACCTACAAGAGACTTACTTTGTTTGATCTTTGTTGTTGTTGTTGTTGTTTTGGGTCACACCCAGCAGCGCTCAGGGGTTCCTCCTGACGCTATGCTCAGAAATCACTCCTGGCAGGCTCAGGGGACCATAAAGACAAAGAAACTGAGATTGAAAGAAAGTTTTCCAAACTTCATACTCACTGTATTGCCAAATGTGTGTGTCCGCTATGAAAACTAAAGTTAAGAACAGCTTAATCTGGGCCGGGAGAGATAGCACAGTGGCGTTTGCCTTGCAAGCAGCCGAAGATGATTGGTTCGAATCCTGGTATCCCATATGGTCCCCGTGCCTGCTAGGAGCTATCTGAGCAGACAGCCAGGAGTAACCTCTGAGCAATGACGGGTGTGGCCCAAAAACAAAACAAAACAAAAAAACAGCTTATAAAGCAGTGACATGAAGCATGTATCAGAATTACCTGGAAAACTTTTTAAAACGCAGAATCACTGTACTTGGTCACCAGTTTGTTTTGTGTAGATCTGGAGAGGCACACACGCACACATTCACTAGGCTCCTGTGTTGCTACTGCTGCTCCTGGTCCAGGGACCAAGCTTTGGAGTCTCCCAAGTGAGATGCCTGCCACCTTACCACAATTAGCCCAACAAACACGACACTTTCTTCATTGTAGATGATGTTGAATTCGAAGTCTCATCCGACCGACGGACTGGGAAACCCATTGCTATTAAACTGGTGAAGATAAAACCAGAAATTCTCCCTGAAGAACGAATTAATGGACAAGTTAGTGACTTTGCTGTTTTGCGTTTCCTTCGGGCCCTGCATTTGCGTATCTTTCCCATTCTAGAAAAGGAAGATTTTTCCCATCTCCTCAGTTTGCACGCAAGAAAGCTATAGTATCTAAAGATGACTATTTTAAAATGATCTCAGAAGCACTGGCATTTCTTGGCCTGAAATTAAAAAGCGGTCGAGAGTTGATTTGGGTTTTTATGTATCGCCCAAACAAAGCCTAGACTTGCAGTTCACTTAGAGACTGTAAGTTTGAACCTTGGCAGCATGACATCCTCTCGTGGATCATATTCCAATGCATCCCTGTGTGTAGTCTAGAGGATATGAAAATTCAGTGTATATTGCACAGTGCTGCTCCTGAAATGATTAGCAATGGAAATTTTTTTTTTTTTGACTGGTAGGTTGTGTGCGCTGTTCCTCACAACTTAGAGAGTAAATCTCCAGCTGCCCCGGGTCAGAGTCCAACAGGGAGTGTATGCTACGAACGTAATGGGGTAAACTTGTGTATTTTTCTTAAACCTTTGCCTGATCCACCATGTGATCTAGAAGCGTACTTAAAATTCGGAATAATAAAACGTAAGCTGCAGTTAATACGGTCCGTTTTAAATTTGATTAAGAGGCTTCGAGTGCAGCATAATCAAAACATTTTTTAAAATCCATGGGACTTCCAAGTGTCTTAGCTTGCCCAAGTGTGACCTTAGTTAGAAATTTAAGGTAAAATGCTTTGACTCACTTTTTGGGGGGTTGTGGGGGGGATCTTTTTTTTTTTTTTTTTTTCTGGTTCCTTTAAGAAGCACTAACTCCAGCTTTTTTGTTTGGAATGCCTTACATACAAATTGGTATTTTTTTGAACTGTAACTAGTCTTTGGGCAAATACTTCCCTGTGTGTAAGCTTTTTTGAAGTTGGATTGCTACTCAGCTGTGGACTCCCAGAAGTCATCAGCATCACGGAAGGGAAGTGTGTGTTTCCATGAATACTATAACTCGCTTGTCATAAAGCACTTAATACTAAGAAATTTGGCTTAAAACTTACCAGTTTGAGGTATTTTAAGTAAGTAAACAACAATAGATGGTGAATGTGCATCCTGCCAATGTAGTAATAATAACTTATTAATTCACAGGAAGTATTTTACCTGACTTACACCCCTGAAGATGTTGAAGGGAATGTTCAGCTGGAAACTGGAGATAAAATAAACTTTGTAATTGATAACAATAAACAGTAAGTTCCTTTTAACCCGCTTCTTCTCAAAAAAGGAAAATCCTAAACAAGTTGATTTAAGAGCAGAATATTTCCTCTAGACCTCAGAGACATTCTTTTTATTTCCCAGGACAATGAGAAATTTGAAGCAAGTTAAAAATCTAGCTTATAAGTTTAGTTAATTTAATTATTTGATATACTTTTGATTTTCCATTAAGTTCTTGAGCATAGTCTCTGACCCTGTGCAAGGAAGGGGTCAGAAACAGGAAAATAAAACAGCATCAGAGCTTTGAAGTTGTGCAGTTGGAGAGAGAGTATAGTGAGTGAGTGGGTAGGGAGGGTGCTTGCCTCTCCTTCAGCAGACCTGGGTTTTGATTAACAGCATATACCAACCATGTAGTTACCTGAACCCTGCCAGGAGTAGTACGTGATTGTTGCCAGATAAGACCCCAAAACAACAAATATTTTTAAAGTTGTTCTAGCGGTCATTGAATATTTTTGAAAAGTACCTCTTTAGGTAAGTTTTAATTAAAAAAAAAAAGATTTGATGACATCATTAGGAAAAAGAAGTGTCGTTTTGAAGAAATCACAAGTTTTGAATTGATTGAATCTCATAGGTGGACTTTGACTTTCTAGTTTTAGGAATCTGTCCTTTTTAAATGAAGGATTCTATTTGGCTTATCAAGTATAATGATTGTGTTACTGGTAGAAAAAAATATATCACTTGAAAACCACTAGATTAGGTAAGTGTCTGCATTTTTTTTTTTTAATTTTTTTTTTTTTTTAGTTTTTGGGTCACACCCAGCAGTGCTCAGGGGTTACTCCTGGCTCCATGCTCAGAAATTGCTCCTGGCAGGCACGGGGGACCATATGGGGCACCGGGATTCGAACCGATGACCTTTTGCATGAAAGGCAAACGCCTTACCTCCATGCTATCTCCCGGGCCCCGAGTGTCTGTATTTTTAAGTGAGGGTAGGAAGGAGTTCTAAATGCTATTTCTGATTTTGACTGCTAGACAAACCATAGTACTTTTAACTGGACTGAGGAAATAATAGAAAATTAAACACTGGGAAAGAATTTTAGCTTTTATTTTGGGGAGGCTGGTTTTGGAGCTGTTGGCGTTTCAGGGGTTACTCCTGGCCCTGCACTTAGAAATTGCTCCCGCCAGACTTGGGACCATATGAGGTGCCAGGAGATCAAGCCCGAGTTGAATGCATGCAAGGCAAGCACCCTATTCACTGTTCTATCACTCCGGCCCCTAATTTAGTTAGGTGTTTTTTGTTTTGGTTTTGGGGTGACTGACACTCAAGGTAACTTACTCCCATTACTCCCAGTTATGCACTCAGAAATTGCTCCTGGCTTGGGGACTACACGGAATGCTGGGGAATCCAACCGCGGTCCATCCTAAGTTAGCGCTTACAAGGCAGACACTTTACTACTTGTGCCACCGCTCCAACTCCTAATTTAGTATAATTTGAGGCAGCAAGTATACTTGAATGGAGTAAATGAGTACTGTTACATGCATGTCTGTGATTAGCATGTTACAGGAAAGAGATAGAACTCTATTCCATTTCATAAATGTGAGCTACAGAAAAGTAATCAATATATAAAGATTTATATATATTAAAAGAAAGGAAAAAAAGGGGGCCCGGGAGATAGCATGGAGGTAAGGTAAGGCGTTTACCTTTCATGCAGAAGGTCATCGGTTCGAATCCCGGTGCCCCATATGGTCCCCCGTGCTTGCCAGGAGCAATTTCTGAGCATGGAGCCAGGAGTAACCCCTGAGCACTGCCGGGTGTGACCCAAAAACCAAAAAAAAAAAAGAAAGGAAAAAAAGACAATAGAAACTTGTATTGTATGGCTTACAAATGATACGAATATCCAAATAGCCTTGGGCAGAAAAGGGTTGGGGGTGGGGGCAGAGCAATAGCACTGTTGTAGGGTGTTTGCCTTGCAGACAGCTCACCCAGAAAGGGCCCAGTTTCGGCATCCCATATGGTCCCCGGGTGTGGCCCAAATACAAAAACAAACAACAAAAAAAAAGACAAGGGTGTTTCCCAGGCCTTGGAGTAAGGAAAGTCCCAAGAACATGTACAATATTTGCTCAGTAAAATCTGAAGGAACAGATTGAGTCATGAGTGTGGGTATTAATCCCAATCTGAAGGTCTCGCTTTAGTGCCTGAGTCACGCATTACTTATTAAATGTTTCATGTGTTCTTGGTAATTCTCAAAACAACCTCACCTGCTAAATATCGTGCATTTGTAAAATAAGGAATGTGTTCAAAAAGTAATCAGTTAACAGCTTTTAAATTAAGATCTATTTTTAAAGCCACCTCACTATAGTTAAATTGCAAAAGCAAGTTTCATTAGTCTGCTAAAGACTAAAAGCATATTAGGCTTACATTCTGGTCAGATGGCACAAGGAAAATAACTGCTGACAACTCTTCAACAATAACACTAATGGGTTTGCCATTTTTAAAACGTTCTTTTGCATCTTTGCCATCTTGGAGAAATCAGCTTTGCATTGTTATTGCTCACAGATGAGGATACTAAAACAATAGGCAACATGTTCAATCTGGTTTTAGTGAAGGTGAATGCCGTTGCTCTTAAAGAGCAAATTTCTCTTACTTAGTGCTTTTGGAGGGATTACACATAGCAGTGCCGGAGTTAGGAGGAGGGTATTTGTACCAGGGAACAAACCCAGGTCTTTATACATGCAAGACTTTAACCTCATGAATAACCTTGAAAGATTTGAAAGATTGTAGATGCCCAGTTGTTGGCAGCAGTGACTTATTTTTCTAATCTTAATTTCTTCATTCCTATGGAAAAGGCAAGGTAGATAGAATATTAGGTATTCATATAAAGGCACAGTTTTTAATAGTTTAAGATAAAAATTATGTAAGTATGTTTAATTAGAGCCAACAATTTGCATATGAGGGGCCAGTGAGGTGGCACTAGAGGTAAGGTGTCTGCCTTGCAAGCACTAGCCAAGAAAGGACCGCGGTTCCATCCCCGGCATCCCATATGGTCCCTCCAAGCCAGGGACGATTTCTGAGCCCTTAGCCAGGAGTAACCCCTGAGCATCAAATGGGTGTGGCCCGAAAAACCAAAAAAATAAATAATTTGCATATGAGCCATATGAAAAAACACAAGTATCTTAAACCCTATATTTGCTCTTAGTGGTGACGTAGAATTCTTGAAGATTCTCTAAGCTATGTTATTACTTGTTTCCTTAGACTCATATCTGACTAAGTCAATGCATTATTTTTCCTACCCTACCTCACCTTGACCCCACCATTCCCACCCACTTATTCTGTTTTAGTACTGGTGCTGTAAGTGCTCGTAACATTATGCTGTTGAAAAAGAAACAAGCCCGCTGTCAGGGAGTAGTTTGTGCCATGAAGGTAAGCAACGTCAGATTTGACTATTTGAAATCTTTGTATTCAATCTACTTCCCTTGTGGAGTAATACTGTCTTAAAATTCCTTGGTCACTGATTTATTATTTTCTTTAAAATGGGACACTTAGTTGATAATATATAATTTAGACTTGCTGAATATATTGTTCTAGTCTAAAAATGATATAAAGAAATTAAACTTATAACTAATCATAGGTATGTCTTACAAATTACACTTACTCCTGGTTTTGGGTCTGTTTTTTGTTTCGGTTTTAGGAGGCTTTTGGCTTTATTGAAAGAGGTGATGTTGTAAAAGAGATATTCTTTCACTATAGTGAATTTAAAGGTGACTTAGAAGCCTTACAGCCCGGAGATGATGTGGAATTCACAATCAAAGACAGAAATGTAAGATTGTTGACTCGATTGATAGTTTTTTTTTTCTTCTTCTTCTTTTTTTTTTTTTTTTTTTTTGGTTTTTTTTGGGCCACACCCAGTGACGCTCAGGGGTTACTCCTGGCTATGCGCTCAGAAGTCGCTCCTGGCAGGCACGGGGGACCATATAGGAACCGGGGGATCGAACCGTGTGGTCCGCCCTAGGCAAGGCAGCAGGCACCTTACCTCCTGCGCCACCTCCCGGCTCCCGATAGTTTTTTTTAATATCAGTAGTGAACTAAATTAGTAACACTTGTAGAAAACACTTGAGATTACCTGGCTTCTCTCTCCATACTGATTTAGGGCAAAGAAGTTGCAACAGATGTCAGATTATTGCCTCAAGGAACAGTTATTTTTGAAGATATCAGCATTGAGCATTTTGAAGGAACTGTCACCAAAGTTATCCCAAAAGTACCCAGTAAAAATCAGGTAAAATGTGTTTTTCGGGAGTCTTGTGCCCCGTCACTAATAACATTGTGTACAGAAATTTTATTTCACTTGATGAGATTTTATGGTAGTGGAGTTCTATGCAAGTTAAATGTGCTGTTATAATAGGGCCGCACCTGTCTATGCAGGTCTGATGGTGCAGGCATGTACTCTACCACTTTCTTCGTGGCCCATTAAAATATGGAGATAGGTATGGCTAAATGAGAAAACACGGCATCATCTTTGTTGTTTGTTTTAACACATTAATATTATGAATGAAGAGGGAAAAAACCCATGCTGAATTAGAAAACCTTACAGTTATAATTCAGGTCTTTTGTCCTCTAACTGCTGTATTTATTTAGCTGTGAAAAATGAGACCGCTGTCAGTTACTGTCATTTACAATTAAATTGTAAATGGCTGAACTTTTTCTGTAAAAAAAAAAAAAAAATCTCAGTATCAGAATATAGAATTAAGCAGTGTTATCTGTTAGTGGTTATATGACCATAGGACATGAAATTTTCAAATTGGACTTTTGTTGACAACGCCTTTTTTTCCTGTGGGGAATTGTGCATTATAAATAACATGGGTTTGCTGTGTGTTCTTCTTGTTTGACTTAGAACTAGGAAGGATGAGAAATCTCCAGCTAAAATAGTTTTTCCTTCTCATCAGAATGACCCGTTGCCAGGACGCATCAAAGTCGACTTTGTGATACCTAAAGAACTTCCCTTTGGAGACAAAGATACGAAATCCAAGGTGACCTTGCTGGAAGGAGACCACGTCAGGTTTAATATTTCAACAGACCGACGTGACAAGTTAGAGCGAGCAACCAACATAGAAGTTCTATCAAATACGTTTCAGTTCACAAATGAAGCTAGAGAAATGGTAAATGTTGAATGTTACTAGATAAATAGTGGGGCTTGTGTACTATTGAATAGAAGATTGTAATACTATGTGGGAAATTCTACAGCAGCAGCATTGCCTAGTTACCTTATAAAGTTGCCTAAGAATACAGACTTTGTGTCATTTTGAGTTTACATTCAAATAAATTTGGGAAAATTTTATTAGAATTCTCAGATTTATTTATTTATTCATTTATTTTGATATTTGGGACACACCCGGTGACACTCAGGGGTGACTTCTGGCTATGGACTCAAGAATTCCACCTGGGTTGGGGGACCATATGGGACCCTGGCGGGGTCAAACCGAGGTCCATCTTGGGTCAGCCACGTGCAAAGCAAATGCTCTACTGCTGCACCATTGCTCTTGTGTCAGACTCAGAATTATTTCCCAGGGCTCTCTGTTTTGTTTTTGAGAGTTTGTGATTATTTAGCCACTAGATATGAAGACTTTTAATGTTCAATCTTATATTTTTAGAAAAATATATTTTCCCAAATTGTTTTACAAGTTGATAGTAGTAACACTAGATTTGACAAACAGGTTTTGGTTTTGGGGTTTTTTTTTTTTTGTTGTTGTTGTTGTTGTTTTGGTTTTTGGATCACACACAGCGGTGCTTGGCTTACTCTATGCTTAGAGATCACTCCTGGCAGACTCTGGGGACCATATGGGATGCTGGAATTGAACTCTGGTCTGTCCCAGATTGTCTTCATGCAAGGCAAACTGCTGTGCTAATGCTCTGGCTCCCAGGTTTTTTTTTTTCTGTAGAACTTGTAGATACTTTTTTTTAAGTGGCTGTCTGCAGAGGCATAGCAAGTATTATGATCCCCAAACATGTTTTACATCTGATCACTCAAAGATAGTTTACGCTTAATTTTATTTGGGGACTTATTATTACCCATAGTATATCTTCCTCAGGTCTAAATTTTTTAAGTTCTTTCTATACGTAAACTCACAATTCTTGAATTATACTAAAGTCGCTTTTGGTCTTAATTCTCAAAGTAGACTAATTACGGTATGTTATATCGGTTTTCAGTAATTCCCAGAATTAATACTGTCATAGCTTGATTTTCACTTAATTCTAGTTCCATAGATCTGTGTGCATTGAAGAAATAGATTTTTTATAAACTTTATTGATTGATTCATTCATTGGTTTTTTTGGGGCTATACCCAGCAGCGCTCAGAGGTTACTTCTGGCTCTGCATTCAGAAATTGCCGCTAACAGACAGGGGGACCATCTGGGATGCTGGGAATCAAACCGGGTTCCTCCTGGATCAGTGGTCGCATGCAAGGCAAATGCCCTACCACTGTACTATGTCTCCTGCCCCAGAAATAGTTGAACTTTCTCAGTTTTATTGTTCTCTAAAACGTGATGCTGCCAAGTTCACATAATTGAGAAAGTTTGAATGTTTGGTTATTCTGTTGGATTTGTTTTGTGGCCACTCCCTGCTGTACATGGATGTTCTTCCCAGCACTAAAGTGATTGATTCCCTGGGAGCTCTTGGGATCACGTATAATTGAGACTGAACTTTTGGGCTCCTGCATGCAAAGTTTTAACAAAGCATCAGCTTTCTCATTCTTCTGCTGGACCCTATATTTAAAGAAAACCTTTTCTGTAAAGTTATTGGTCAAAGAGTGGCATCTGGGGAGCCTTGAGACAACTGCTTAGGTATTCTTTTATAAAGTAAAATAAGTTTACTTTATTAACGGCAATAAATTTATATTTAAACTTTGATACAAAGTTTTTTGGGGGGGAGGGTGTAGGACCATCCCTGGCAACGCTCAGGAGTTACTCTTGGCTGTATATTTAGAAATTACTTTTGGCAGACTCGGGGAACATATGGGATGCCAAGTGGTCTCTATGCAAGGCAGGCCCTATCTGTTATGCTATCACTCCAGCCCCGTAACTTTTGTACGAAATTTGGGTCTTTGGTAGAATTTAATATATTGGTTTTTGGGTCACATCTGGTGGTGCTCAGGGTTACATTGTTTTGGGTTACATCCTGGTTCTGTGCTCAGAAATCTCTCCTGGCAGACTTAGGGGACCATATGGTAAACCAGAAATGGAATCACTATATCCTGGCTTGGCCGCATGCAAGGCAAACGCCCTATCGCTGTGCTATCTCTCCAGCCCTTTTGATAGATGTCCTAACATTACAAAGCCAATGACAGTATTTATTTGGGTTTCAGGGTGTAATTGCTGCCATGAGAGATGGTTTCGGTTTCATCAAGTGTGTAGATCGTGATGCTCGTATGTTCTTCCACTTCAGTGAAATTCTGGATGGGAACCAGCTCCATATAGCAGATGAGGTTGAGTTTACTGTGGTTCCTGTGAGTAACTTTCAAGGGAGTATTTGGGATTCCCTCAATACTGCTGTTTTAGTTTAAAGTTACGTCTGTTTATCATTTGTAGGATATGCTGTCTGCCCAAAGAAATCATGCTATTAGGATTAAAAAACTTCCCAAGGGCACAGTTTCATTCCATTCCCATTCAGATCATCGTTTTCTGGGCACTGTAGAAAAAGAAGCCACTTTTTCCAATCCTAAAACCACTAGCCCGAATAAAGGCAAAGAAAAGGTAAGTTCTCATACTCTGATTTTTCTGTCTAGCTCTTATTCTTTTTGTGCTTAAAGGCAGTCGCTGTCTACATAAGTATTGCATAGTGTCGTTATCAGAATTCTCTACAGTTAAGTAAAGCAAGGTCATTGGTATTCTTTTTTTTTTTTTTTTTTTTTTTTTTTTTTTTTTTTGTAGTTTTTGGGTCACACCCGGCAGTGCTCAGGGGTTACTCCTGGCTCCTTGCTCAGAAATTGCTCCTGGCAGGCATGGGGCACCGGGATTCGAACCGATGACCTTTTGCATGAAAGGCAAACGCCTTACCTCCATGCTATCTCCCGGGCCCCATGGTGTACTTTTTTTTTATCGTCAACACTGACGTTTTTGGATTGGATAATTCTCTATTTGCAGTTAGGAATTGGGGTATTTATCAACTGTTTTGTGCTTTGTAGTATGTTTAACAACTATCCTTTATCATCAAAACCAAAGGTCATTATCTCTCTTCCTTTTTTTTTTTTTTTTTTTTTTTTTTTTTTTTTTTTTTTTTTTTTTTTTTTTTTTTTTTTTGGTTTTTGGGCCACTCCTGGCGGTGCTCAGGGGTTACTCCTGGCTATCTGCTCAGAAATCGCTCCTGGCAGGCATGGGGGACCATATGGGACACTGGGATTCGAACCAACCACCTTGGGTTCTGGATAGACTGCTTGCAAGGCAAACACCGCTGTGCCGGGCCCCATCTCTCTTCCTTTACCCATGCCCTCTCCCTGTATGAAAGTCAGAAATGTCTTACTTCTACCAAATTTCTCCAGGTCACCCCGTTGTTGAGAACCACTTATATATAAAGTGATACAGGATTGATCCTTGGACAATTTGTGGAGAGGGCGTGTTTACCCATGTATTTTAATTCAAGATCTGTGTGTGATTTAGAGCAGAGCAGCCGTTCTCAACTGGGAATCAATGGCCTCTGTTAGTTCCCAGGATATTCTTAGGAATATCCAATGTGTGGAGGATGGGGAATTTGCCTCAGGAAGGAGGTCACCAGAAGGAGGCCAGGGGTCAAAAAAAGATTGATACACATTGATTAAATGATCCCTGAGTACACATGGGCTTATACAGGACAGACCTGCTTCTCTCATAAATAAGAGGATGGCATCTGGCCTCTCAATTCATACCAAATATAAATTTCCTATAAAAGATCAGTGAGAGCTATAGTGAAATTCCTAACCTAGAAGAACTTGAATGATTTCAATATTAAGATTTAATAGGTGAATGAGGAGAGGACATTTCTCACAATATAGAGGCACAGGTAGAAATGTTCAGGGTTTTCTTTGAAAGCAGTATATTGCTTGACAGAATATTAAATTTAATTGGGGAACTGTGAAAATGGAGCTGTAAAACTCACATCATTTTTCACTAATTGTGTGATCTTGGCCAAGTTTATTTAACTTCACATTTTTGTAATATGTACAACAAAAGTAAGAGTGACTTTATAGACGACTTGGACAATCTCATATTTTGATAACACCAAATGCCTAGCATGAAGTGTGATGTGTTTGATAAATATTTTTATATAACAATAAATGGGTTTTGTTTTTTTTTTTTTTTTTTGGTTTTTGGGTCACACCCGGCAGTGCTCCGGGGTCACTCCTGGCTCCATGCTCAGAAATTGCTCCTGGCAGGCACGGGGGACCATATGGGGCACCGGGATTCGAACCGATGACCTTTTGCATGAAAGGCAAACGCTTTACCTCCATGCTATCTCCCGGGTCCCTACAATAAATGATTTTGAAAGAAAAAAAAAAGTATTGAATTGGTTTGGTTATGAGAGGGGTATGTAAGCATTAATCCCAAA
>PVKC010021406.1:0-18168 GCA_004027635.1 Crocidura indochinensis | reverse complement strand
TGAACTGTCCTAAAAATGAGAACCTATGAGGGAAATGGAGAGCCTGTCCAGAGTACAGGCGGGGGGTGGTTGGGGAGGAGGGAGATTTGGGACAATGGTGATGGGAACGTTGCACTGGTGATGGGTGGTGTTCTATACATGACTGAAACCCAAACACAACTATGTATGTAATCAAGGTGTTAAAATAAAAAAAAAAATTATGAGGCTGAACAAGATGATTCCAGTAATGTGGTTCTGTTGGAGAAATACAAAAAGATAAGGGAGAAGGAAACAAAAACAAAGACAAAAGCAAAAGGGAAAAACAAAGCAAAACTAAAACAAACAAACAAATAAAAAAATCTAGGAGGGGTCCGTCTAGGTGTTATAAATTTCCCTTTAGAAGGAGAAAGGGAAAAAAGAAGAAAAGGGTAACAAAACAAACAAAAACAAAACAAAACAGAAAAACAAAAGACAATAGGGCAGTAATAACAAAAGTACAAAAAGAACAAAAGAAGAACAAAAAAATAATAAAACCAAAACAAAATACAAAATTAACAGAGTTTTTTTTTTAAATTAAAATCAATTCATGTGGCCAGGTCTGTGATATTGTGATACTGTGATACTGGTTGCTCAGCATCCATTTTCTATTCAGGAATTGTGCATCACCATCCAACGTCCACTGTTTTGCTTTTTCTTCCTCTATAATGCTGTGTGTGCTTATGTGGTGTTTGTGTGTGTGTGTGTGTGTGTGTGTGTGTGTGTTGTGTGTATAACTCACCTCTATATATGTATCTTTGCCATGGAAATGTAAAAAATATAGGTGATTTAAGTGTAAGCTTTTTTTTTTTTTTGGTTTTTGGGTCACACCCGGTGACGCTCAGGGGTTACTCCTTGCTATTTGCTCAGAAGTCGCTCCTGGCAGGCACGGGGGACCATATGGGGAACCAGGGGATCGAACCGTGGTCCGTCCTAGGTTAGCGCAGGCAAGGCAGGCACCTTATGTCCAGCGCCACCGCCCGGCCCCAAGTATAAGCTATTTTAAAAAGAAAATAGTAAATAATGATAATTTTTTGGTAATTTCCCTTATTTTTTCCTTTCTAATTTTTTCTTTTTTTTCTCCCTCCCCTTTTTGGCAATAGGATGATTTTTTCTTAGAAAAAAATTGAAATCAACCTCATCATAAATAAAGAATAAATAAAATTTAGTTTGACAAATTTGGGGGTAAAGGGGATAGGAGTGGTGGCACAAGCAATAAGCCTTGCGCGCACTAACCTAGGAAAGACAGATGTGGTTCGATCCCCCCCCCCCCGCGTCCCATGTGGCCCCCCAAGGCAGAAGCGATTTCTGAGCACATAGTCAGGAGTAACCCCTGAGCGTCACCAGGTGTGGCCAAAAAACAAACAAAAAGAATATTGGGGTAAAGAATTCTTACTTTTACTTCAGCTCTCTTTATATATATATGTGGTTTTTGGGCCACACCCAGTGACGCTCAGGGGTTACTCCTGGCTATGCGCTCAGAAGTCGCTCCTGGCAGGCACGGGGGACCATATGGGAACCGGGGGATCGAACCGTGGTCCGTCCTAGGCAAGGCAGCAGGCACCTTACCTCCTGCGCCACCTCCCGGCTCCCATATTTTTTTTAATTGGTCTCAGGTACTTCTTCACAGTGATCTATGAATTCCTGGTAAGTCTTAAAAATATCACTGTGGTCTCAAAACCACTTTCTGGGTGTCAGGAGATTCATATTCCCATTTAGAAGTGGAAGTCATGTCATGTCATCCTAAATCAAATCACAAAGGGAACCAAAATGTTCTAATGGCTCAGATATATCTGGCAATGGAGGTAAACTGGTACAGATTTCATATTTCCCTCAATGTAACTTATCTACAATTAGTTCTTATACTGGAGTTTCAGGTTTATTAAATGGCTTGAGTAAATAATTTCTTAAATCTCTTTCAATCAAGAAGTTGTATATACTAAGTTTCTAATTCAGTTGTAATTTATCTAATTTTTCTCTGAGAAAAGTGCATACAAAGAAGTTATAGAATATATCCAATATATTTATTTTCGAGCTTCCATGTGAATAATTCTAAGTAGCTTTTTCCAGTAGTTCTTTCTTTGTTAAATTTAAAATCAAAAAGGAAAAAATGTTTAACTCTTCTCCTTTGTGAAGACAAAGCTCATCATACTAGCTTAGGAATTGTGGCATTAATTAAATGGATTCTAGTCCTTAAAAATAGTTTATTATAGCCATGTACATGGATAAAGTAATTAATTTATTCAATTTCAGGATTTGGGACCTTTCCATTTTTTCAGTTTCAGACTATAATGTTTCTAATCTTATACATAGTTCAAAAATGTATTTTCTTTATAATTCTCTAAATTTTCTAACTTTCAACAGATTGTATTAAATTACATATTGAGTAACGATGGTACTACAGCAAACATCTTTTAGGAAAAGAAAGAAAAATTGAGTCCTTAAATAAATTGAATATTTCGGATAGGAGCCATAGTGCAATGGGTAAAGTGTTTGCCTTACATGCAACCAATAAGGTTCTCAGTTGTTAGCATTCCATCTGATCCATCAGGATCCATCAGGAGTAATCCCTGGTGCAAAGCAGGAGTGAATCCTAAGCATCAAAAAGTATGGCCCCAAAACCAGAAATAAGTAAAAATAATTAAATAGTCCCACTATTTTCAATTTGGTGTATCACCTTCTCATTATTGCATATACTTAAAACATATTATTATCACAGTATCCATATCAATTTGAAATATAATTTTCAATTATTTAAAATAGTTCTTAAATTTCTACATTTAGTTTGTAGCTAAAATTGATGAATGTTTTATAATATTCTATTATGTTGATACAGTCTAGTTTGTTCAATATTTCCTGAGAGCTTGTTCCTACCTCAAAGAACAGAGATGTTCCAAATCATAATGCCAATCATTGTTGACTGGGCTTTTTAGAAGTCAATCATTGAATCACCAAAATATTCTATCTCACATAACTGCTAGATTGAATTAACAGATTATAAGATATTACCTTTTATTCTAATAGTTAAAAAATAAATGTGACAAGTAAGGTACAAAATGCATATCATAGAAAGATTCTGCAGTCCACCTAGGTCTCAAAATACAAAGAATAGCAATGTTAATTAAATCAATCCCATCAGTCTTTGCTCATTCTCAAAGTTTGAAAAAGTGCCTTATGCAAGTAAGCTTAGATTTTCTCTTGTCCTGCTTTCCAGGAAAACCTGTCAGGATTTCTGTAAAAATGTAGAATCCATTTTTAAGAAATATTTAATTAAAAAATATTAATGGATGGACTCAGAGATGGGATCTAGGCAATATGTCCTCTCCTAAAATAGTTCTTCTCATTGCCATTGTGCAAGTATTTGAATATTTTGAGAAAAGCTTTTGTCATCTTCCAAAACATCAGGATTTTAATTGCATATGTAAGAATGGATAGGCCTCAACTTTTTCTTCAACCACAATGTGGTTTTCAGATGCAGTGGGAGGTTATTTTGATTATGTACCACATATGTTCAGTGGTTTTTGTCAACGGGAACCTAAAAGTGTCACTTCTAAGAAACACTCTTTTTGTTCCCCTCTTACTGCCAGTCCTTGTCATATTTGCTCTAAAACATGCTAAATAATTCCAACCTTCCAATGCTGTTTGCACCTTTCCAATGCTCATAGCGGGTACACGGGGGCTGTATAAATACTAACAAGGAAATCAGTCTCTAAAAAGTGCTAAATAATCACATTGTTGGAGTTATAACAGCAATACAAAGCACTTTCATTTTCACAAGTACATTCTGAATGTAATAAAATAAAGTGTGTTAGTTAAACAGAGACATTTGCACCATGGGAGGTTGTAGAACTATTCTAAGGTAATACTGATAGAGGTTAATATTTGAAAGGAGCTGTGGGAACAGGTTGTTATTATTTTAAGTGGAAATATACTTACAGTATTAAAAAAGCATAGAATTGCAATCTTCTAGGACAGGCCCTCAAGTCCTTGACTTTCTAAAAAAAAATATATATACAATGCAGCAAGTATATATCATTCATTGTAAGTTAAAATGCTTCTAGCATTTCACTACTTTCTTACTTTTATACCACTAAAGCATTTCAAGTTCAGTAAGTCAGGTTTGTAAAGTCCAATTGGGATAAACAAACAGCTTGAAATGAATTTCAAGTGCTAGCAGCCACAATTGTGCAAAGAATAATGATCACTTTTCTGGTAGCCATTAGAAATCAAGAGAATAGAATCATAGATTTTACCTATTGTTACCATATAGAAACTGAAAACTCTGATAATCATGAGCACAAAACATTTGAAAAGCATATGGTGCTAAATATATACATTAAACCCTATTTCATATTTCTTTTTTAAAAAAAGCTCCAAAGTAACATTTTTCCAGCACATTAAAAAAAATTATTGACTAATGCCCTAAGAGAGATGTGTGTGATCAAAGTAATACTTAACCTTCTAGAACTGTTCTAAAAATAATTGAAAACTCTCTTCACTTTCTCTTGCCTTCCCAATTTCATATTTTACATAAATATCAAGATCCTTAGATATACTGAAATATCATGGTTGGGCCTCAATGGACAGTATTTTATAAAAATTTATAAACATGCTATTTGCAAAAGCCAGTGTTTTGTTGAAAGCAGAAATGTCACTATCATTGCCTTTTCCCCTCCATTTCAGAACTCCAGACTCTCAAGTTCATCCTGAGATTCTCAAAAAATACGCCCTTAAAAATAGTCATAGTGGTGACTAGAGAAATACTTATTATAATAAGTAGAGTATTATAATAATAAGTAGTGTATTAATCATAATAGAGCAGGGCACTGACCTTACATGCAGCCAACTCTGGTTTGACTCCTGCCATTCTATATGATCCTTCAAGCACTAACATATGCGATCTCTGAGCACAGTCGGTAAGCTCTGCATACTGCTAGGTGCAGCTCAAACAGCAAACAAATATTCAAAGTGGGCAATAGAAATATAAAAAATATCCTAGCACAGGTAGGAGTTCTGGGTTCAATTCTAAGTACTGCCAGAAGCAATCACCCAATCACGGAGACCAAAATAACTTCTAAGTAAAGTCAAATGAGGGTTCCAAGCAAAAAACAAATAAAGAGCAATATGTTCAAGCTTTATAAAGCTTACAAATATGTCTGTTACTCCAGTTCAGAAAGTATACATTGATTGGAAAAATTCTTAATACTTCATTTTGTTTGCAGTTCCTCCACCCACCAAGATTATGAACATAATCTGGTTCAGGTAGTAAAATATACTTATTCAAATTTTATAGTTCATATAGGGGTCAAATAGTGAGATAGTTTCACTAAGCTATCATATGTCAGATTCTAGAAAAACAACAGCACTTATTGACAAAAAATAGACATCAAATTAAAACACACACTGCTTGGGGCCTGGGATAGCATGGAGGTAAGGCGTTTGCCTTTCATGCAAAAGGTCATCGGTTTGAATCCCGATGCCCCATATGGTCCCCCGTGCCTGCCAGGAGCAGTTTCTGAGCATGGAGCCAGGAGTAACCCCTGAGCACTGCCGGGTGTGACCCCCCAAACTACCAAACACACACACACACACACACACACACACACTGCTACTTCTTAGTTATTTTATTCACAATAATTACTGAAATTTGCTAAGCTTTGGTGTTTTTGTGTGTAAAATAAGATAACTGTGCTATGGGAATATTATAAAAATTTAATACAATGATTACAAAATAGCTACAATAGGACAGTACACAAAATGAGTCAAAACATAAGCTTAGCTGTTTGTTCAAACTTAGCTTTTAAGTTTGTTATATCTTTTTTGTTTTTTTTTCTTTGTTTTATTTTTTTTGGTTTTTGGGTCACACCCAGCAGCACTCAGGGGTTACTCCTGGCTCTATGCTCAGAAACCACTCCTGGCAGGCTCGATGGGATGCTGGGATTCAAACCACCATACTTCTGCATGCAAGGCAAACACCCTACCTCCATGCTATCTCTCCGGCCTCTACATCATATCTCATTTTATTCAACGGTAGCTGCTTATCCAAGATTAAAATGACTATACCTTCTACCCATGTTCCAAAACCACAATGAGTCCACATTGAAGATAACATGGGCAGAACCACCCAGGAAGCAGACCTAAGAGAGGTCCTCAATGATTTGGTATCAGAAAAAAAGATAACAAAACAAATATAAACAAATGGGATCATATCAAATTAAAAGACTGTATGTGCAAAAGAAACTCTATCTACACTAAAATGATGCTGGAGAAATGGCCCAGTGGTAAGAAGAACCAGGGTTACATTCCTGGCCCCTTACTTACCCTGCCAGTCATGATTGAACCCCTCGAGGCATGATACATAAAACCAGGAGTAAACTCTGAGCACAGATGAGTCTGCCAAAAACAAAATAAAATGCACACACAAACAAAAACATAAAAAAATTCCTACTAAATGGGAGAAAATATTTACCCACAGTATATCATAAAAAAGCTAATATTTAATAAGAATAAAGCACTCACAAAATTCAATTAAAAAATCCAATTGGACCAGAGTGATAACACAGTGGTAGGGCATATGCCTTGCATGCTGCTAATCCTTGAAGAACTCCGGTTTGATTCTCACATTCCATATGGTTCCCCTGAGCCTGTCAGGAGCGATTTCTGAGCACAGAGTCAGGAGTAACCCCTGAACGCTGCTGTGTGTGACCAAAAGATCCCCCCCCCCCAAATCCAATTAACCCACACAAAAACGGATAGAGCTGTGACCAGAATAGCATAGCTAGTGGGATACTTGTCTTGCATATACCAACCTGGGTTCAATTCCTGGCATCCTATTTGGTACTCTGAGACTACCAAGAGTGATTCCTAAGTGCAGAGCCAGAAATAACCCCAAATACTACTGGGTGTGAGCCCACCCCCCAAAAAAAAATATGGGGAGAGGAATGAACAGATTCCTTAAAGAAAACATACATATTACTAGACATGTGGAAAGGTGTTTATTGTCACTTATTATTAGGAAATGCAAATAAAAACATTCATCACACTGGTGAGAATGGCATATGTCAAAAAGATTGTATACAACCAGTTTTGGGATTGGTGCAATGAGAAAGAAACCCTCATTCACTGTTGGTGAAAATGGTATCTGATTCAGTCTCCATGGAAAACAGTATGGACATTTCTCAAAAATGCAAGAAAGGAATTTCTATGTAGGGCAGAAGATGTAAGAAAAGAGCTCCTAATGACCCAGTGATTCCACTTCTGTGCATTGACTCCCAAAACATAAAAAGGTTGACTTGAAAGGATAAACACACTTATGTTCATTACAGCACTTAGTACAATAACCAGGATCTGAAAATAATCCAAATGTTCTGCTACAAATAAATGGATCAAGACGTTGTGGTATACTATGCAGCTATCAGGAAAAAATGAAATCATGCAATTTGTTGCAATATGGATGCAATTGGAGAATATGATGTTGAAAGAAATAAATCATAGGGAAAAGGACAAGTACTGAATGATCTCACTCATCTGTAGAAAGAGAGTCAAAATAAGAGACTAGACTGGACTAAACAAGGACAAACATTGTAATGCAGAGCCAATACCAAGATAAGAGGCAAATAAAAGGGGGAAAATTAGACTAGAAATATGTTGGGAGTGGTGGCAAGTCTTAGGCATATTAGTAATGAAGGATATAGTGATATTGTATACAAATTCCATACATTTTAGCAAAATTGTCATTTTCTAAACTACAATACATTGATATTTTTTAAAAAAGGAAACAAAGACTAGACTCATTTGCACTATATTATCTTCTCTCAGATAATCTGGTAATTTATAACATATTCATAAATTATTTTTGTTTTGAACTTTTTACCTAAATTCTAAATGCTTTTAGAGAAAATATTATATACTGTTTTATTGTTGATTAAACTCTTTAAGGATTTGGTACACAATAAATCAGCAAGCTTTATTGAATGCTTGTTGTCTACAGATAAATATCAAAATAATTCATGTAGTTCCACAAACTTATCTCAGGTGAAATTTTCTTTTCACAGTTTGGTCCTTTTTTTGTAAATAAAAGATCATGTAGAAAATAATAAAAACTTCTGCTCTTGGTATGATTTACCTTGCCAGCAAATCTCCTTGTTTGAATAGTGTAAACATCTTTTCAATGTGAGCAGAAACTTCAATCTCTGTTAGAAAACACTTATGTACACTAAACACAAAATAATAAAAATATCACAATTTCAGTGTAAGTCTGCAAGGAGCCTAAGAATTCCACATTCATAATGTTATCATTTCAAAATACTTTTAGTGGGCATCTGTAAGCATTTGACTTATGATGTTTTTTTTTTTTTTCAAAAAATTTGAACATGATATGAATTCTACTTTGAATAGAACCTCATGTTAACATTCAATTTAAAATGTCATAAAATTGATTTATCACCCCACATCTGTTTGTGTATCTGTGTGTGATGATTCTGTGATAAGATTATGTTGGTGGGATTATTTCTATGGAAGTCAAATGAGACCGTTATGCTTAATTTACTTTCTGATTACTAACACAACAAGCATATGAATAGGGTGGTAGAAAATCTATAGAGATTACAGGATATAACCTTAACCCACTCTCAGTTTTCTTGCAGTTCCCACTTTATCTGTTTCAGAGAAATGTTTAATTGTTTTTAAAAGTTATATTGTTGTTACTATGATCTGACTATGTCCTCACTCCATAATCTTATGTTGAAATAAGAAAGCCAATGAGATTATATTAAAAAGTGAAATATTCAGATTAAATTCACAATCAAAAGTTTCTAGTCTCAAGGGCAAGAAAAAGTACAAATGGTAGAGCACACATTTGCATGGGTTCAATTTACAACATCCTACAATCATCTCAGCACTGTGGAAGTGCTTTTCAAAATCCTCAAAATCTTTATCCACCTCTCCTCAATACTATGGAAGTAACTTTACTGACTTCCTAAATCTCATATACCACACATTAAAAATTACCCAATTTCAAAGTAAAATAAAAACTGTATACACAGAAGGAATATTTGTAATAACTTGAATTTTATGAATTGGATGTTAGAAAAACAAACTTTACTAAATTTCATAGTAACACTGAATATTACACATGTATTTGGTCTTAAATAATGTTGGTAAAAATGACATGAGCAAAAGAGTATAGTCCATAAATTTCAGAGGAAATTTAAACTTCATATTACTGAAGTATAAGCTGTATTTCTGGAATGAACAAAAAAGACAAAAACTTTTTTTTTTTTAAGTTTTTTTCCAGGGGAGGACTGATTTTGTCAGCCACAACTGAGCAGAATATTTCCTGGCACCATAAAAAGACCTTGGGGTTCGATAATGAGCATGTCCAGAGTTCGTGATTGTCACCATAATAGTATGCTTCAGGAGTGGAGAAAGCCTGAATCTCCTAGGTCAAGGGAATTCCCTTTCTAATATCCCCCAATACTTACTGTGCCTAGCCAAAAAAAAAAAAAAAAACCCACAAAAAAACACAAAAAACAAACAAACAAAAAAACTTGCCATACTAGCCCCACCTCTGTGTATTTTTCCTTTCTTTTTTTCTTTCTTATTATTGTTGTTTTCTTGTTTATTTCTTGTTGCTGTTGTGTTTTTGGCATTGCTGGTTTTTTTGTTTTGTTTTGTCTTATTTTTTTCCAACAGAACCATGGAACCTAAATCATCTTGTTCTGTCTCATAAATTGAGGGGGGAACAAAGTGGATGATACCAGGAGCAAACAGTGGCTTAAAATTTGAGTGGAAATAAAAAATGATCAGACCTAAATAACAACAGAATTAAGATCCCAATCTACACAAGCTATACACATTATACTCAGAGGGGAATATGTTACACTAGCAATCCAGGGGGCAAAAGGGCAAGGGAGATTTTGGATGCATGCTGGGAACAGGAGTGGAGGTAGGATAACACTGGTGGTGGGAATGGCCCTGATTCACTGTTACTATGTACCTTAAATATAATGTGAAAGACTTGTAATTCACACTGGTCACAATAAAAATTACAAAAAAAAAAAAAAAGTTTTTCCAGGAGAGGGAGCAACAGCACTAAGGGGTGTACCTTGAATGCAAATGACCCAGGATGGACCTGGTTTCAATCCCTGGCATCGCTGAGCCTGCCAGGGCGATTTCTGAGTGCAGTGCCAGGAGAAACTCCTGAGCACCACTGGGTGTAGCCCCTCCCCCAAAAAGAGGGAGTTTTCAAATAAAAAGCTTTAATTGAAATAACTTAAAATACTATGTGGATCAAAGACGTACAGTGAGTAAGACACTTGCCTTGCGTGTAATTGACCCAGGTTTGGTCTCTAACCATTAGGAGTGATCCCTAAAAGAAAAGCCAGGAATAAATTTTGGACACAGTCAGGTGTGGCCCAACCTATTCCCAAATATAAATAGATAAAACATATGACTATACTCTAGGCTTACAAAGCTGTTGCACCACACCCAAATGACAGAGCGCCAATATCTGCACCAGGAATAAGAACTTTTAAGACAAACTTGAGCACTTTATATATAATCAGTATTTCTTTGTTTGTTTGTTTGTTTTTGGACCACACCCGTTTGATGCTCAGGGGTTACTGCTGGCTATGCGCTCAGAAGTAGCTCCTGGCTTAGGGGACCATATGGGACGCCGGGGGATCAAACCGTGGTCCATCCTAGGCTGGTGCTGGCCACCGTGCCAGCACCTATAATCAGTATTTCTAAAGAGTAAAAATCCTTAGAACTTATTTTCCCTTTAAGTTTTAGCTTTTAGGTTGAATCTTTTCTGTTATGAGAGAAAGGAGTTAGGAGAGAGATGGACAGACATACTGAGCCTCTAGCACAGTACCTGAGATAAGTAGAAGAGACCATTAATTAATGGCAATTATTATCTTTCACTTTATTTATCTTTATTCAAAGTGAAATAAGAATAGAAAGAGGGAAGTGTTCATGCTACCGATGCCCTACATCTTGCTACCCCTCTCCAGTTAAGAAAAACAGAGATTCCTTCTGGGAAGCAAGTATTTCCTCTTTAATTCACTTCTATATTTTTAGGATCCAGAAAAGTGGCTGGCATATATCAGGTAATTACTAAACATTTGTTGGTCTTCCTTTCCTCCCCTACTAACTCCTCTTCCTGCCTTCTCCAACATCTACAGGAAGGTAAGACCTGGATATCTAGATAAAGAAGGTCTCAAGGCTTAGAACTATATAATTTGGTTTAAAGCACTTTTTTTTTTATCTCCAACTAAGTTGCCTTCAAAAGCATTAGTGATTAATATACTAATTCATTATCAGGACTTGACTGTTCTTTGTGATAAATAATGCTTTATTTGAAATTTGTAAATAAAAAATAATTTGTTCAAACTTCACAGAATTTTCCATTGAAATTAATAGTCATTGAAATTATTCCAATATATGAGATTCATATAGTTAAAACATTTAAAATGCAAATAATATAGGTATCCCATAAAAAATTGAAATGCAGTATCAGAAAAAAGAAAATGAAAAAAAAATAAGCTAAATCCCATTTCCTTTCTGAAAAAATATTAAGCTAGCCATGGCATATTATATTGAATCATTTTGAAGGGTCATCAATCTTCAGATTAGAAAAACATCAAATTATTAATTCCATCACATTTTTAATCCCAAATATTTATTTGGGTAAATCAATCTTGCTTTGCTCAATCATTTTTGAAAATATAAGATTTGATCCTTTAGTTTGTCTAGACATAAGCTGCTCCAAAATGAAAATTTTTCTATATATCCATTTTATTTAAACTTTTTATAGTTATTATTGCATTTAGCTACATACTTTATACATATAGCTGCATACTATGTAGGTATATAGCTATATACCATATACATTACACATATACACTAGGGATAAACTACTACATTTGATCTACATCTTTCTAAAAATACAAGAAACAAGTTTGAACATAATTTGGTTCCATTTGGTTTCACTTTTTATTATCCCTTCCATTTCAGCTCACTTTTTTTCTATAAATTTTTTGTTAGCTAGGAGAACAAGATGGGGTGCCAATGGGTTGCATCCAAGACAAGCACTATATCTGCTGTACTATTGCTCTAGTCTCTTGACTCTGAAATTCTAGGTATTTTGCACAGGTTACAATTTTTTGGTTTATTTTTTGGGTCACACCCTGCAGTGCTCAGGAGTTACTCCTGATTCTACGCTCAGAAATCACTCCTGACAGGCGTGGGGGACCATGTGGGATGCCGGGATTCAAACAACCATTCTTCTATTTGCAAGGTAAATGCATTACCTCCATGTTACCTCTGCAGCCCTACAGGTCACAATTTTAGAAAAAAGTAGTTTGAATCTCATATCTGAGTTTCTATCAAGACTAGCACATTTGGGGCCCGGGAGATAGCATGCAGGTAAGGCCTTTGCTTTTCATGCAAAAGTTCATCAGTTCGAATTCCGGTGCCCCATATGGTCCCCCCTGCCTGCCAGGAGCAATTTCTGAGCATGGAGCCAGGAGTAACCCCTGAGCACTGCCGGGTGTGACCCAAAAAACAAAAAACAAAACAAACAAAAAAAAAGACTAGCACATTTAAGGTTGCAGGAAAGGAGAGAAGGGCAGAGTGTCATGGGATCTTGTGGCAGGAGGAAGGGAATTTAAAACAAAAAACAAAAATCACAACTCCAAAAGATAGGAGTCAAACTCAAATTTATATTAAGCTGGAATGAATTTCATGGAGAACCCAGTCAGGAGATAGAGGACTTCCGCATTTCTGCTAGAGAGGGACTCTTGTCAGGATAAAAAGCTAAGAATATATATTTATAAATATTTATATAATAAATATATTTATAATAAATATATAAATATATATTTAAGAATATAAAAGTGAAAGCCAAGGAGAGCTATCCAATTTATGGTCAGGGACTAGGAGACGAGGGGAAGGGAGAGGATAGGGGTTGAATCTGGGTTAATCAAAAATTAGGCATGCACCCTATCACTGTGCTAGCTCCAGTCTCATCAATTATTTTGAATTCTACATTTTCTACAATGAGTTGTGTTATATTTATTATAAAGTATAGTAAGCTTTTCCTTTATATTGTCTATTTTTCAATTAGATAGAAAGACATAGTTTGAACTTCATAGTAGTACAGCTTTGATCTAGAAACTTATTTTGTTTTTAAACCAGCTCTGTGATCTCAGGCAAATTATTCTTCTCTGAGATAAAGTATCTTTCTATGTAAAATAGAGATACTATTTCTTAAAGGCTTGAGAAAGTTAAATAAGGACATGAAAATAAAACATTTATCATGATACCTGAAAATGACTTAGAGATTCGATAAATGGTAGCTATTATATTATTTCCATTAACTTTGCTCCTATAACTCTAATTCCAACCACATACACTTCCTCAATTCATAAATCCTGTTTTCAAAGAACAGGTTAATAATGGCTTTCAATTACTAGCTATCCTAGGCAATATACTACCTCCAGGCTTAAGAGGGACTAAATACTAGGATTCAAAGAGAAAAATTTTAAGAACCCTACAGTTCATACAATTAAACCAGAGAAGCTTCATCAGTAATTTATCACAAGTCCACATAATTTATTTCATCTCATAAACTGAAGATTCTTAAATTCAATTCTTTAGGGTCTTGGGAACTGGTACAGCAGTAGAGCACATGCCTAGTATGTATGAAACCCATTTCAATCCCTAGTGTTTTAAAAATAATAAAATGATGATAATAATAAATTTAATTCTGCCTATAAATCTATTTTGAATGAATTACACAATGCCCTATATTCCCTTACTATAAAACTTATTTTATGTGGCATATCTTGACCTCTATCCTAAAAATGCAATATCATTCAGCTGTATAATTTTTAGATATTTATTTTTTCTTCATACAATTCTGAGTATATATTGAGTTAAACACTTTGCTGATTCCTAAGTTTACTCACCCCAAATTAATATGCTCAACTAATTATTCAATGCAAAAAAAAAAGTGCAGGGCAAAGTTTTGGTTCAGCAGTTAAGCACCTGCCTTTTATATGTGAGACCATGGGTTTGATACCCTGCCAGAGATAGAAAAGAATGAAAAATAAAATATTTAAAGACTAAAAACAACGTAGTCACTGTAAATTAGTATCCATCCCTCTAAAAATGTTTGATGCATGTTTTGTGAAAATGAAGGGAGAAAGAGAAAGAGAAAATGATGATGATGATGATGATGATGATGATGATGGGACAGAGAAAAGAAAATTACATATAGAAAGATTAAAAAGCTCCTATCAATAAAAGAAAAAATAAACTGTACTTCAAAACATGAGGATTCTTCCTAATTTGAATAGTAGTGAATATGAGGAGAAAATTCTGGAAATAAATTTTACCCACCTGAGTTGATGACAAAGATTTAATCTACTCATTTCATAGATGATAATTTTTAATTATTATATTTTAATCCTTTCATTGAAGACTATTTACAAAGTATTACATGGTAGGGAGATTTTTCAGATTTCTCAGAAGTTTCTGCATGAAGTCAATACAAAAAAAGCAAATCCTGCTGTTATATAAAGGTACTTCATGAGTTACTCTTTGATTCACTAAACAAATAGTTATGTAAGAATCATTGTATCAAGGCCTATTCAAGATTGGGAGTACTGAACAAGTTCCTGAAGTCCATGATCTTAGCACTACCATCAGCCTTACACTAGAATAGAAAGTGTCACATAAACAAAGTACATTCCTCCAAATAAAGTCATCAGAAGTTTTTTATATGTCTTGCCTTGCAGGCTTGATTCCCAGTATTCCATTAGGTCCTCTGAGCCCACAAAGATGATTCCTGAAGATGGAGTCAGGAGCACAGCTAAATGTGATCCCTAGCCAAAGGAAAGGAAATACATTCTTTGTGTGCTTTATGCCCCCAGAATATAATGAGGGAGGGAACTAGAGAAATAGAACAAGAATTAAAGAGCTTACCTTGTATGTAGCCAACCCAGGTATAATCCTCAGCATTAGATATTCTCTTCCGAACTCAGGTAGGAGGGATCCCCTAAGCCAACAGAAAATTCTGAATACTGCCAGGTGTAACCCAAAACGTAGATAGGAATGAAGAAAGGCAATACATTTTTATTATTTGTATTTACAAATTAAACTGGAAGTTAAAGTTTGTTACCCCTAAATCAATACTCAAGGTACTTTCATATTATTTCACAAATGTGCTGAGAGCAACAATAAAAAAATATTGAGTCACCCAACATGCACTTATATGTCCACCAAAGATCAATCCAGGCAATGATCTAACCTTCTTGTTTTATTTTTCATAATATTTTTATTGCAAAAGGGCACTTATTTTACATTCCCCTTGGTGGCAAATTTTTCACATTCTTTGTTTTTTGTGTGTGTATCATTTCATTCTTCAAAATATAACCCTCCTAACCCCAGCATAGTATTGCTATGCTGTGATTCCTAAGCAAAATAAGGCTATAATGAGCCTAATAAAAATGCATATTAGACAAGCCCTGCCCAGACATGAATTATATAGCTGCTGACTGTGAATTCAAAGTCAATTCATCAACAATATATGGTAAATAAAGTGCTTCAAAGAAATCATATTTGTGACTGTCCTTGGTGAAAGTTCTATACTAGACTCACAGGAACCTAATTCTCTATCTACACTAGTAGCAATAATACAGCACCAGCTAATTCAGTGTTTAAGAAAGCTAACAGAACATGACTACCATGATGATGGGATTTATTTGGAGACGAGAAAAAGAGACACATATAGAGAGAATCGGATGAGAGAGAGACAGATCATAGTTGTGGCAGAGTCTACATATGGGACACCAGGATTCGAACCAACCACCTTAGGTCCTGGATCGGCTGCTTGCAAGGCAAACACCGCTGTGCTATCTCTCTGGGCAAATGTTTTGCTTCTAGGTAGACAAAAGTTGTCTTGAATTGCTTTGGAGCATTCAGTTCTAGTTAAAAGGTAGTGCATCCTGAGGAAACATTTTGACCCAGAAGGATATTCATGTGTGCTACAGTTGGCCTTTCCTGAATGCCCCATCAAAATGGAATATTTTCCCAGGCCTGTGTTTGATTCAACACTCAATTATTTTCTTCAACCTCACCCACATGCTAGTACATGTCCAATAAAGTGTTGAATTTTTTTTTCTCTTTAGCTGTAAACACAGTACAAATCCAACTCCTACACAAACAGTATCTGCTGAAACATCATGTAGCACCCACATATTTGTTTAATGAAACAAGGCCCAAATGGAAAAGTTACAATCTAATTTAAAGTTTAACTGCCTGGGGACAATTCTGATAATATTTAAAGGTGGGTAATTGTGGGAAACAGAAGAAATGAAAGATAAATGTTGGCAGTGGCTGAAAGAAAAGGAAAAGGCTGTGTACAGATCTATGAACAACACTAATAAATGCCATGATATAAAAGACCAAGCATTTCATGAGCATTTTATGTCTAGGTATATATTTTTGTCAAGTGCCAGGAGCCTGCTAATTTCCACATGGACAATTTTATGAAAGGGAAAAAGGAGTTTCTATTACTGGCAAATATTCAGCAATAGCCTACCTTGAATTTACAAAATGTAATAGTCATTGTTTTCAGAGACTAAAGACTGACAGGTAAATTAAAAACACTAAGGAATCTTGATATTGGTTGTATTGGTTGTATATTGCTATGTAATTAAAGAGAGAGTGAAAGAAATACTTTGGGAAAAGTCAGTTATTCCAAGCCAGGAATGCCACATTCCACAAAGAATCGAACTCTAGAGATAGCCCAATAGGTTAAACACATGGTTTGTATGCAGGAAGCCTAAACTTAATTTCAGCATCACTAAATTCCCAAACACCACCAAATATGATGATATTTGGAGCACTAAGGTAAGGTAAGTCTCCAACACCACCAGGTGTGTCTCCAAGCCACAAAACAAAGATGAATGAGAGTTTCTAAGAGGTCGACCACTGGAAAATAGACTAAGTACAGAGATTCATTACAAAAATATCTTTTATATTTTGTTTCTTTTATAATATTAAAAATTGTTCAAATTTATGTAACTATACTTTAATGTTTGTATATATTTTGTAGGGTGTTTATTTGCAGGGGGAGGTATACCCTGTAGCGTTCAGGGATTTATTCCTGGCTTTGCACTCAAATTATTCCTGGCAGGCTAAGGGGACCATATGAGGTGCTGGGTATAGAACAGTGGTCAACTGTCTGTAAGGCAAATGCCCTACCCTCTGTACTATTGCTCCTGTCCCATGTTCATATATTTTTATGTACTTTTATTCAACATTTTGACTGATGTTTCTAAGAATACTTTTAGTTTTCTTATTTGACTTGAAAGGATGTTTGTTTACAGCATCTAATGACCATTTTGCCTTAGTTAAGATTATATATGTCTAATATTTTTTAATTTTGCATCTGTTGTATGTATATGACCCTCAAAAGCCACGGACTCCTTGACTTTCCTGACTGGCTTGCTGTATTATTTCTTCAACCCTATCCTGTGTCTTCAGATATTGCTGAATGGACTTAGGAATATGGCACTTGGAGTTATCTCAAAATCCATGGATTTTTATTTTACAACTGGCATTCAAACAGCGACCCAGGACCCAGGGACTCAAGAAGACCCCAACAATGGTGAGTGCCTTGATCCACTGGTGGCTAATTACCACGATGACCTCCTTGAACTGGAATGAGTGAGTACCCTTCACCTGAACCTCCGTACACATGGCCCCTGTTCCGAATGGGGCAGAGGTCCCTGCAGGTGGGAAAGAAAAGGTCAAAAAAAGGGCAGAAAAGGGAAGAAATCTGAAGACTCTGAGCAGCACCCTAAAACACGAAGCCCACCACCTTTCTTCTATAAAGGTGCTTTGTGCAAGGAGCTTGGCCCTCAAGCTGCAGCAACTTATCAAGGTCATGGATGGGGTAGAAACCAAAGAGACCAACAGCATTAGAGATGTGTAGGTCATCCTACCCGGTTCCTGTCCAGGAACTGAAGGCTTTTCCATTGGAGATGACCTAAGCAGCATACCACAGAAAGAGAAGATGGAGGGCCGGAGAGATAGCATGGAGGTAAGGTGTTTGCCTTTCATGCAGGTCATTGGTTCGAATCC
>PVKC010021405.1:0-18156 GCA_004027635.1 Crocidura indochinensis | reverse complement strand
TTCAGCCCCTTAGTGTCTGGATGACCTTGATAGATCCTTATATCTCCTCTCTGACCTGATCTTTGCTATTATTACCAATAATTGTGGTACCTCACTCATAGGTTTATTATATAAAATACATGAATTTATATCAGTAAATAATTTAGAGTACAACACAGAACATCCTAGAAACCAAAGAAATGTTATCTTAGAGAATAGAAATGCATATTTTTAAAGCATTATAGAGAGCTATAATAATCAAATCAAACAAAAAATACACTTTTACAGAGGTGATGCTCCATTTTGAAGAATTGGTTCTGCTTATTTATAATTGTCATTTGACTCCAGTAATTCACAAAGAATCTACTGGAAGCTTTTGTGGGTTGGTGCTACTGAATTCATTCTTTTTAGATGACATTTTACATTTCTTATAAATAATTATAAATGGACAGAATGAATATAAAAACAGCATAAGTACAGAGGGTTTTTGTTCATAAAATTTTAAGCTTTTTTGTAGTATATGTAATGTGCATGTGAAATACTGTTGGCAGTTGAAGTATCTGCTCTTACTGGACATCAGATCAAAATATTTTAAGATAACTAAAAACTAACACTTGAAATTTTCCCTCAGTATGTTTTACTAGAATATTTTTATATAAAAACAGTAGAAGACTAAGAATTCATAAAATACAGTTGATTAAAATTAATTTAAAATCTTTAGATGATTAAAAACTCTGGATTAAGTTAGTTTCCTTAATTAAAATTAATTTAAGTACCTACTGAAAATACTGTCCAGAACATCATGCCAACCTCTTTAGTTAGAAAGTATAAAAAATAGGAAAGAAATGTTTGAGTTTAATATAAGGCATGGATAATCTCGTAGCAAGTTGAAGTGATAATACAGTGGATATAGGGCTTATATCACACTGATGCTGACCAAGCTTCAAATCCTTATCATCCTTGGGGATTCCCAGAGTCCTGCCTGGAGTAATCCCTAAGCTCATAGCCAGAAATGAACTCTTCAGCACCACCAAGTATTACCCCAAGTCAGAAATACATAAAATGAAGTAAAATGTCACTTTTATTTTATTTTTAAATTTTCTGTGGTCAAAGTTAATTATAAATCTTCTTCTTCTTCTTCTTCTTCTTCTTCTTCTTCTTCTTCTTCTTCTTCTTCTTCTTCTTCTGCTTCTTCTTCTTCTTCTTCTTCTTTTCTTCTTCTTTTCTTCTTCTTCTTTTCTTCTTCTTTTCTTCTTCTTTTCTTCTTCTTTGTCTTCTTCTTTTCTTCTTCTTCTTTGTCTTCTTTCTTCTTCTTCTTTCTTCATCTTCTTCTTTCTTCTTTTCTTCTTCTTCTCCTCCTCCTCTTCTTCTCTTTTTCTTTTCTTCTTTTCTTCTTCTTTTACTTCTGCTTCTGTTTTGCAAAGACATAGTAAATATTGGGGAGATTAGCAATTAACTCATTAACAAGTCCCATGTATGGTTGCTGTATCAATTTTGACTACAAAATAACGTTCAACAAGATGCTGATTCCAATGCACATCTCAAATATGCGATAATATAAATGTCACAGCGTCTGTGTTCAACAAGTCCAGGGTAGAACATCACTGAATGGCGCATGAAATAGCTTGTAAAAAGTTCCTCCTCCCATTATTTCATCACTGTACCTACAACTAGTTAATGCCTGGAGAACTGTTTATCAAAGTCTCACACTTGAATAATAAATCTAAAGTTCACCTTCTCTAAGCAAGGTCAGCATTCCAATATTTGTGCCTCATGCTATTTTGCCATTTCCCTTCTAATTTTGATGAGAAATGACATATGAAAATGTGAGAAAAGAAACAAACTTAGTTCTACTCAGTAACAAATATTATGTTATTCAAGAAGTACAGCACCATCATACTCCACCAGTCAACTCTGTGTACCTAAAATTGACTTCTGCAGTGAGACTTCGGCACACAATCTTCACAGACTTCTTTATCTGAAACATTATTTCTCTTGAAAGAAAAATGCTTACTTAGAGATGCCCTCTGCATGTGGTCTACTTTCGAGTTTTAACACCCTGATAGTTGAGATTATTGGAGTGAACTGCACATATTACTTAGAGAGATAAAAAAGAATTGAGCCTTGTAACCAGACTCTTGCATATTTTTTATATTTAATTTGGATAAGGAAATTGAACTAGCCATGGCTTTTTATTGCCAGGCATAACACTATGGACTGGTTTAACTTAGAGATGGAAACTCTGAGATGCAAGAAGTAAATGATATATATCCAATAACAAATTTATTTTATGATACAACCTAAGTTCCCCTCTGGAAATATTTCATCTAAATATAACATTAGGGGAAGCAGAACACCAAAGGGTCACTGTTGAGAAAAATAAGAGAAAATACACCAAGTAATTAGAAATGGAGCTAAATCAGGATTCTAAAAGGAGGAGAGAAAGGAGGCCAATATTTTCTCTGGAGTTCACTGCCAGATGAATGAACTGAAGCAACTCTCAAATGTCAAAGATTATTACAGTTTATTTTCTTCTCAGCCCACTGTTGTTATTCTTTTGACCAACTTTGATTCTTATAATGACACTAAGATTGATCTTGAATTATTATTATTATTTATTTTTTTTAGGTTTTGGATCACACCCAGCAGCGCTCAAGAGTTACTCCTGGCTCTATGCTCAGAAATCACTCCTGGCAGGCTCAGGGGACCATGTGGAATGCCGGATTTGAACAACCAGCCATGCAAGGCAAAAACACCTTACCTCCATTCTAGCTCTCCAGCCCTTGATCCTGTATTCTACAGCCATAAGGACTCACTTCTTAGTTAAAATAAATTAAAGAAATCCAACAGAATACAACTTTCATGATAGGGAACAGCCAAAGAAAATCATGACAGTATTGACAAAAATGGAACTTTCATGTGGGGGTTTTATCAAAATTTTGGTATACATCCTTCCTTTATTAAATGGGTGGGAATTAAGTTTGAGCAAAATAGAACACGATTTTAAATATAATTTAAAACCACGTGGTACAATGGTGCTTTATAAACTTTTTTTACATTAGATAAATTTATTTTCAAACCTTTTTTGAATAGTGGTTCGATTTGTGGAAATGACAGCTTTATTACATGGAATATGTTTTATTTAATGAGATTTTCCCATAAGATCGGGGGGGGGTCTGCTTTGTAGTTTATTTTTTATTGTGCTTAATGTCATAGATCAAAACCTAAAGAGAACACATGACAGGATTACTTCCTAACAATATTAGCAAAGGATTTTTTTTCCTCAGGCAAATGGTATTCAATAAGTTGGCAAAACCTTGCCAAAAAGCCAGTTCTTCAAGTTTCAATGCAGAATTGTCTCACTTCTCTATTATGTATCTCAGGCCTAACAGGTGGATTCCAGATCATATTGTGTGTATTGGAGCAGCAGTAAGAGTCCAACAAGGGATATCTACCATCACACAAAGATGTTCTTTCTATTTGGACACAGAAGCAACAACCGTAAGTTCATGCTACTGAAGAAAAACAATAAGAAGTAAAATTAAAGCCTGTTTGTCTATGCCACTGGGTCCTGAGACACAATAGGAATTGTAACAATGCCATGTAATAGCCTTCCCAAAACATTAAACACAGCCCAATAACTTTAGACCTTAGCTAGACGGGAAAAATTGAAAGGAAAAAAAAAAGAAACGGAAATCTCTTGAAGTTTATTTCGCTGAATCAGTATTGTGGGATATGTGTCTACACAACACTTAAAATGATGACTGTTAGGTTCACTCCATCATGGTCTCTCCTAGGAGGCACAAAAATGCAACAATGTCTGCATGATCTTCTGGAAAGGCATACCAACGTTTCCATTATGCTTTAGTAAAAAAAAAAATACTTGTTTTGCAGGATGGAGCCTATGTCAATATAATTGATTGTGTGTCATTTAAGCCAGGTGACACACTCATTTTCTAGAGGTCTCTGTTCTTAATCTCTGCAGGACATGAGTCCATTTAGAATGTGAGCTGTTCTCACAGGTAGCAACTATTGAGCTCTTTAATGCAAATCCCAAAGCCAAGCTTATCAGCGTGTCTCAGAAATTGCTTCAGTGTGTTGCTCTCTCTCTCTCTCTCTCTCTCTCTCTCTCTCTCTCTCTCTCTCAAAATCCCCACCCTCACTTTCCCCCAAATCCATGGGAAACTTCCAAGAATTTCAGTGCCTGTGAGCTCTTTTAATTATAAAGAAATTGGTTTTGGTGATAGCTGCCCTGTGACCAATTGGATTATAGGCATTTCTTCTGGCTATTAGGAAGCTAACCTGAGTATTGCCCCTGGATAGTTAAGCATGATCAAAATACTCATTAAAGCAGTGTCTCAATGTAGATATTCACTACTGAAAAACTAGATTCTTTAAAATAAAATCATAAAGTCATTTTATAATAAAAGAGCAGAATAAGGGGATAGGAATAAAAATGCACTTGATTTGTAAAGGGCTTTTGCAAAGGATATGTTAAATAAATTTGATTTTTCTCACAGGATTTTAAAGCCCTATGTACTATAATACAAACTATATACAAGAAAACTAGAAAGCTTAAAAATATTCTATCCTTTCCAGGATTTAAGGGCTAAGGTGTTTACATTAATATCTTTATTACATGATACTGTATCAAAAATTCCACCCTCTTTCATTTATATTTTCAAAATATCAAGTATTTATTTTCTGTGTTAATAGCATAGAGTGCAATTGTTATTGTAAAAATTGGTTGCTACTCCAGTATGATAAACTCATAGAAAATCTAGGTCCTCAAAGTTATCTTTCTGCCTGGTATAGATTGTTTTGTTTATTGTTCAATGATTTTATATTTGTTACCACTAGCATTGTATTTATAAAAATTATTTGTCTTGATTATTTACATGTAAACACTAAAGCATATTGAATAGTACCTATGATTCTAGAAGACAGCAGTAACCTTTGTCTTTTGACTACATCATTCTTATTACTCTGTGTTATTCCCATATTCTCAGAGTAACTAATGTGTGCTATTGGATAATACAATGCATATTTATAGCAATGGCTAATAAAATATATTTATTTAATAATAATAAAATACATAAATCAGTTGATTGGTAGCATTAAAATACAGCATATGTTAATTTATTATAAAGAAATGCCAAGTTAACAATTTGAAATCATTACTAACAGATTACTACTATGATACTCATAAAATGCTTGGCCAAGATCTCATTACCCTTGGATTGGGGAAGAGATATAGATATTCCCACACAAATTAGTAAATCTTAATAACAGACACAGAGGGAATTTCTAAAAGAAGAGTTTGGGGAATAAATGCCAAGTAGTTAAGAAGGATGCTGTTATTCACTTATAACTAGTGACTTACCTTGGAAAGATTTTTATTATGAGTTTAATTTAGATTTACTAAATATTCAGATTTGTGTATATATATGTATATATATATATATATATATTGTATTTTGGGGTCACACCCGGTGATGCTCAGGAGTTACTCCTAGCTCTGAGCTCAGAAATCGCTCCTGCAATGGGGGTTCAGATAGAACACCAGGATTCAAACCACCATCCATTTTGGATTGTCTGCATGCAAGGTAAATGTCCTACTGCAGTACTGTCTCTCAGGCCCTAGATTTGTATATCTTAATATAATAAAAGCATGTGAAATGTTGAACTAATATTATCTCTGAATACATATAGACAAGGCTGAGACATATCTTGTTTATGAAAATGGACATTACAATAAAATGTGAAATACAAAGAAAGATGCAGGGTGCATTTCATAAATTAAAAAACAGCATATTTTACCATTTGATATTATTTAATATATATTATGCATATACACAGAGTCCCAACTATCACAAGACCTCCAGTGTATAGGATACAATTATCACATATCAATATCATCTGAAGCCCAATTTCAGATAAGGGTATTTAATGAAAAAGCATGTAGACATTAGTCATAGTTTAGGTCAAGAGAACTCTCAATTAATTATATACCAAGTATTTCCTGAAATTCATTCTGAATTGCCCAATGACCTAAACTCAAAGATGGATGTTAGAATAGATTATGCTATGCTTTGATTCATAAATGACATTTATAAAAGTAAAAGACCAATCAATAAAATACTTAAACATGAACAGCACTATGTCCAAGAAAAATCTATTTATTCAGATTTAACAGGATATTTGTAAAACCATCTTGCAGAATTCCTAAATAACTAGTTCTCTAAATGAATTGTTTAAGACATCTCTTATTATTTTTCTTCCATACTTAATCTCTGACTGGGCCCATTTATAATTTTTAAATCAAGAGATCAAATTTATCTCAATATAAAAATTTTGGAATCATTTGTCTTATAATACAAAGGAAACTATGAACTACAAATGTTTACTTAATATGCTTTCAAGGTAAAAAATATAATGTTTTGGTAGTTTGAATAGAATATGATGACATATTTTATCTATATAAGTACACAGGCATGCAAAAAATGAAGTGTTTATTCCTCAAAAATTTCCTGCGTTAATTGAAGATGGGATGGAAAGACTTAAAAAAAAGTTGCTGATACTGTAGGAATTCATCTTTTCCATAAGGGTGAAAATATTGATGGCTTTTATAGAATAAATATGACAAATTCATAGTATGCAGCTTCAGAATGCAAATGAAGGGCCAGAAAAAACGTTCAAGTGTTTTAGCCCGGCAGGTTCGAGAGCTTGGATTTTTTTCTTAAGAAGTGTCTATCATGGCTCCAGATCTCCAATCACACTGCATCACACTTATGGAGGAAGGAACATCACTAAGTGACATCTAGGCATTGGGAAGACTCTTTGGGGATACCCCCAACAATTAGAAAGCTAATAAAAATACTCAACTTATTGGAGGGGAAAAGGTAGAAAGAAGGGGAAAAGTTTGACTGAATATGGCTAATAATATCAAAGCCTTAAACATAAAAGTTATTTTAGCAACTAGACTATTAAGTGGAAGGTTCAATGGGGGAAGATCTTGCGACTGACCTTTTGTCATAATTGTTGCATGGGCCATGAATAGAGCCAGAGTACATGTCATAGAAGAAAGCCCTGTTAGATTATATTCGCATAGATCTTAATTGTATGGGAAATAAATTTCCCAAGTTAGGAAGTGAATAAAACTTGATATTTTTATAGGTACATTTATTCCCTCTAGGAACTTACACTATTTTGGTCTTGATTCACATTGTTGAGGGCATTGAATTATTGCACAGATTTGTTTGTATGAAGCTCAACTAGAGAAAACATTTTTAATAGAATATATGAGACTCATGGAAGTTTCACTATGGTTAGAGAGAGAGCAAATGATTTTTGTGCAACAACTCCTTGTGGATTTTAGGAAAGTAATGATAAATTTGAATACTTCCATATTTCAGACAAATGATTAGAAAAGTTAAGAAAATTCCCCGAACTCAACTAAAAGTAATGCATCAATGCTACAGCTTACCAAATCCAAATCTCACACTGAAATATATATATTTCATATTCTGTTAGTTTAGGGATCACACCCAGATGTCATTAGAATTTATACCTAGCTCTGCGTTCAGATATCATACCATAGGGCATGTGGGGACCTTATATGCTATCAGGGATCAAGCACACGTTTTTAGATGCAAAGCAAGCACCTTACCTGTAATTCTGTATTCTTGGCCTCCAAGGTATATTCATAAACATTATGTCATTTTGCTCACACATGCCAAACATAACAAGCAATAAAATATAACTGAAATGTTTGGATTTGTATAATTTTTTGTTTCTAAAATGTTAATTAATTTTGAGTTTTTTGTAATCTATCTTTAGGATAATTTGTAGTGTGTTGCTTTGGTTCACGTTTGAGTATATATTTTAATAGCTATATTTAAAAAACATGCATTAGACTTGCTTGCTATTAAATGCACTCACCCTTTTTCTCCTACCTGTGAAACTTACCTACATTTTTTCTATAATTTTGCTCTGGTAGTATTTTTGAATTTAAATAATAAATCACTTTAGAATACAAAATTAGGCAGCATAATGAGTTGTTTTCAGTTATACCGAATTCCACTTGTGTAGAAAAACAGATTAATTATTGAGTCCTGGATGGGGGTAGATGATGGTGAGATGGATGGAGGGGCCTTTCTCCTCCAACCCAGGCTGACTGGTCTGAAGGTTCAGGGTACTCAAGAGGAAAAGACTCACAGTAATGGGGTTTCAGGAGACATCAGCTTTATTCAAGGCCCTAAGCACCTGGGTCAACCTTTTAAGCAAACTCCATAAGTATCCCTGTACTTAAACTTGTCTCATAACTCTCCATCCTTTTAGCCATCCTCCTGCTGCTTCTTTCTTGCTGAATCTCTCAATTCCTCTTCCACCTTCAGACAGTGCTTTTGTTACCTTCCAAGGACCCCTCCCAGAAATGGGCTGGTCTTATACCATCAGGTAAGGTTATGAAGAAGATGGGGTGGGGTGATATATATATATATATATATATATATAATATATATATATATATTATTTCCAAATTCGGGTTGTTAAAAGTTTTTCATCTCGGGTTTTCAGAAATATTGGCCATTAATTTTATTTTTAGTGGTGTTCTTATTTTTTTTTCTATTAGGTTAAGTTGGTCTCATGAATAAAATGTACTTAGAAGCTCACCATCTTCTTTAGTTCTTAAGAAGAGCTTGAGAGTTTAAGACTTCTTTGAAAGTTTGTTAGTGTTCATCAGTGCAGTAATCTAATATTGGGTATTTATTTTGGTGAGACTTTTGCATATTCTCTTGTTTCCCTTGCTTCTGATAGGTCTGTTCAGCTTTTCTTTTTAATTGGCCTTGAAAGATTGTATGATTTCGAGAATTCTCCTTGTTTCTTCTTGACAAGCTTTTTTAGCTGATGTTTATCAAGGACCTAATACATTTGTAAAAATCTGGGGTACCTATAATTTTACTTTCATTTATAATTTATTTAGAGATGAATTTTCTATTTTCTTTTTCTTAGTAGGTTTAGTTGAATATAGTTCAAGGCTCATAACAAAAAGCATAATCATCATTTACTATGAAGAAAATGGGCATCAAATAGACAATTAGGTAGCTACTCCCACCTGCAAAAACTAGGCCAGAAACAGTGTTCAAAGCTCAATCATATTATCAAGATTTGGAGGACTTAGTGGGTTTTTCTTTTTCATGGCCCTACTGTCACTTTAAGATTTTACCACCATAGTCCAGCCTGTGCCCTGCTTTGTCTGTTTTTCTTGCAGAGATGTCCATTCCTCCTAGTCTGGCTACAATTTTATCCCCTTTCCTATTCTTTCAACCCCTTAAGTCAACCTCCCACTTCAAAATGCTGATGTTTAGGTGAACCAGAAGTCATTGAACAATAAGGTTACTGAAATATTTCATTTAATCTCTGTGGTTGACTTAAGGTTTTTTTTTAAGCTTTGGAGATCATTTCTTCCATGTTCTACAGTCTATCAAAACTACTAGTAACAGTAAATGTCATCAAGAGTGTGAAGAAAAAGGAGCTTTCCTATACTGTTGATGATATGCAAGTTGATGTAGTCTGTGATGAAAACAGTATGGTGATTCTTAAAATTATTTTTCTACTTTCTTTTCTTTTTTATTAATATATTTATTTAAACACCTGGATTACAAATATGATTGTAGTTGGGTTTCAGTTATGTAAAGAAAGCCCTCTTTAAAAATTATTTTTACAATGAATCTAATAAGGGAAGGGATCTAATACTTCGACTCCTGGGAATAAACCCCCAAATCTGAAAATTTTCATTTGAAAGGTAGATACAAACACCTCTAAACCCACTACAATATTATTTATAAAAGCCAATGTATGGGAAAAAGCTCAATGATGGTAATTTTCTGTATGAGTATATAAATATACCTAGATACACATTTAATGGAATATCTTTCATTTGTGAAAAGTTGAAGTCTTTATGTAATATTTCACAACTTGAATGGAATTTGGTGGTTTATTATAAAGAAATGGCAAGTGTAAATCTGTACTTTTAAAATATAGGGTGGGGTGTCAAGTGAATGTTACCTGAATAAATAACAAATTCATAAATGAATACATTATTAATAAAATGTATTTTCAGTTATGAATTGATAATGGTGACCTCTTAAGGAAAAAATAAGCTCTTAATCCATAAATCTATGAGACCAGAATATTTAAAGAGATGATGGCAATTAAAAATTTAACAAGGTTTAGTGTTAACATTGTTACTTTGCTTTAAATAATTGAAAATTAATAAAAGAGCAAGTAATCCTGATTAAGGTCACAATGAACTTCTTCCTGGTTTCAATAGTTAAAGTTTTAATGTCCAAAATATAAACTAAGTGTGAACTCAAATTTGTACATAACTACTGGTGTTGCTTTTTTACTTTTTGGACTAAATTCCTGAAAAATTTTAGAACTCTTTTTTAATTTAAGCATTTGACTAGATAATTAGATACTATTCCACTGGCACGGTCTTTTTGTTTAAGGAAATAAAGAAGGACAAAGTCAAGTGTTTTCATTTCCTCAGGAGGAGCTTGGCATCAACATTTGTCTTGGAACGTGAGCTGCCCGTGGCTTTCCTCTTGTTTCCTCATCCAGCTGTTGGAAAATGATCTTGTGGCTTTAGTCACAGGTGCTCCTGGATGATTTTCTCACTGCATATTTTTAATCTTTCTGCCCATCTGACAAATTGAAGTTTGTGAAATATATGAAATAGAAATGTAAATAGAACTCACTATTGGACAATAATATGAAACTGGCGAGATAGAACAGCAAGTCAGAGTTTACCTAACATGTGGCTGATCCAGGTTTGATTTTCAGAGTCCCACTTTTTTCTCTGAGTCTGCCAGGAGTATTTCTTGAGTACAGAGTCAAGAGTACTTCCTGGAACAATTGGGTACTGTTGACAAACAAAAATAACAATAAGGAAGCAAACAAAACACTCATGAAAAGAGAGGATAAAAGGACTATGAAACCAAGTACATCAGGTACATTCTGTGAACCCTAGTGTGTTTGGCTTCACATATTCTGTGTTTGGTGCCTCAGAGATATTGACAATATAAAAGCAGAAAGGACAAGCAATTGTGGAAGCCAAAGAGCTAGTAAAACAGGACTACATTTGTCTTCCAGGCATCCAAACTAAGTGTTATTCTGCATACCACATATGCTCTCTTGGGAATAGCCAGGAGGAAACCCTAAGAGAGAGAGGTGTGACTCCTCTCAGAGCAAAACCATTCCAAAAATCCACTTTCTTAAAAAATAAACTAAAAGACTAGATTTGAATTCTAAATTAAAATTCCAAAAAGGTCTTGGGGTTAGTTTAAGTTTTATTTTTTGAAACTGTTAAAGGAAATGTAAGTTTTCTTTCCATATATAATAAATATAACTTAGTACATATATATTTATGACAGTATATATATGTACAAATATTTATGTATAATTATATATAACTTTTAAAATATCAGGCTTATCAGAGTATCAGAGAAAAGAATATTCATATTACAATTCATGTTACTCCTTTCATCTCATGTTATAAATCTTTATCTAGAAAACTGCATTGGTAATTCAGAAAAAAATTTTCCATATCAACAGTACCAAGTTCTCAGATTCGGGGACAGAAAATAAATCAATAAGACAGTGTATTCCTAAAGAAAGTTAGAGTTTATTTAACAGTAATACACAAAAGTTGCTTTTTAAATTTGACAAGCGAGCAGAGAAATATGAAATGTAATTGTGAGGAGCTGGTAAAAAAGTCAGGAAACTTTTAGTATACGTAAAAAACATAGCAATATAGAGATTTTATTAAAAAACAATGCCAGGCCCAGAGCAGGTACTGCAGATAGTGCATTAGCCTTGCATGCAGCCAACCTGGGTTCACTCCCCAGCATCCTATATTAACCCTTGAGCACAGAGCCAGAAGTAATCCCTGAGCATAACTAGGAATGCCTTCTCAAACCAAAAATAGAATAAAATTAAAAATAAATTTTAAAATGCTTTGGGTAGTACAGTGGGAAAGGACACTTTTCTTGAACAGGACTGAGCCACGTTCAATTCTTGACACTCAATATGATCCCTGAATCCGAAAGCAGAGATTTTGGAGTACAGAGCAGGAGTCATCCCTGAGCAACACTAGATCAGACCCCAAACCTCAAACCCAAACAAAACCAGCAACAGTGGCTGAGAGACTGTACAGTTGGTAAGGGATTTGACTTGTATCCTTCTCTGCCATAGTGTAGGTTCCATCTCCAGAACCCTACATGTTTCACCAACACAAATGGGGTGATTCCAGAGCATAACCCTTGCAGATATACCTGAGTGCACTTTATGGAAAGTTCTGACTTTCTCTGAGTGTTTGACAGATTTTTATTTAGAGGCTACTGCTGCTACTCCTGCCTGGCATGAAGCAACCAGCAGACACTAAATCAAACCATACTGCTAAGATGTGCCAGGAATTAAGCCACAGGCTAAATAAACTTGAGACTATTTTGGGGGAAATACTCGATTTAATTGAAAGGAGACATATAAAATGTATTCTTAAGTTTTTAATTTTACACCTTTAAATTTAATATGAGAGAAAGGTCATTGAGGAAAACATTGCAAAATAAATGTCTCCTTTCTCATTTTCTAACATCTCCAATTTGAGACTTATAAGATATAATCTTTAAATTCTTATTGTAGTCTTTACAATTTTTTTGCTACTTAGAGGAACTTTAAAGTAAACACCTTAATTTTTATTGCTCACTTTATTTTAATAATGCAAAATGAGTTATCAAACATCTTTTTGTTCCATAGAGACAGTAAAATTTATTACCAACAATTATCTGGTTAATTAACATCATGTCATTTGTCAGTCATGGTCACCCAAGCACATTATGTTCTAGCTTTTAATTGCATTTACAGAATGTCCTGTACACAGAGCAAAGATGCTATTAGAAAAGTGAAGCCTCACAATTCATTTCATCTTACATGTTTGTTCTTGATTTCAGAGGCATCTTCATGTTTATATTTAATCATTGCTGTTGTTTGGTTGGGTAGGTTCTGAAGTTTTCTTTTTCTTTTCTACATGAATACAAGTGTCCGGGCAAAGAAAATCTCTTTGTCATTCATTGTTAGGACTTTCAAATCGTTGTCACTTGTAATCTCAGAGTGTTCGTTATTTTATTGGTTTTATGTCACTTCACAAGCAGTTCCTTTCCTTTAATAGTTTACAATATAATTATTTTATCCAATAACTTTACTCCATGCATTGCATGTTCCTAGGATGCATTTCTAAATTATGTATCTACTGAGGAATTTAAAGAAGTCTTAAATAGGGAAAAAGATGTTCTTCTAGTCTGGTATTCTTCTTATATAAAAGAGCTAGACTTCATTTGATAATCTATGTGCCTTACTATCATTATCAGATTAAATGTTATAAGAATAGGATTAATGGACATTTATCAATATGTTAGCTAAAGGGAATTATCAATTGAATTTCATAGTTGTGATTATTTTTTCAAAAGTACTTGCTTTAGTTTATCAAGTGTTTTATGATCGCACCTTCAATTATACATTAACTAAGAGAAAAGTAAAGTTCTTCATAGGAAATCATAGAACCCATTTGTTAGGCCTGTCATACCTATTGCGCTTGCCATTTTTTGACTAGCATGCAAAATATCATTAAACTAAAGGAATAAAAATATTAGAGACTGCTTTCAAGCAGTTTTACCCTATATAGAAAAATACTTATTCTCATAGAATATGATATATTTGCATCACAAAGCCTTGGTAGTGTTCCTATAACTGGGGTGTAAGTAGGCTTTCTTTTCTCTATTTGATGAGTGGCCTAGTTAAAGAGACACTCATTATTATTGAGAACATAAAGATCTAATTGACAGAACCAATCAGAAGTCAGGGAACATGATGACTATATGGAAAGCTGAGTGGTATGTTTTCTCCTTTAAAAAATAAAACTATGAAAGTAAATTTCTGGAGGAGTCAGAACTTTAGGGTCTGTTTATGGAGTGAGAAGATAACATTTGGCAGTAAGTAGGGTTGAAAGAAAAAAGCTTTGATGTATTTTTAAATTGCTTAAAATCAAGGTATAAAGGAATTCTCTGAGAGACATCTTTTTTTGTTTTTGTTTTTGCTTTTTTATTTGGTTCACACCCAGCAGTGCTCAGTGGTTACTCTTGGCTCTATGCTCAGAAATCGCTCCTGGCAAGCTCAGGAGACCATATGGGTCGTGAGGATTTGAACTAATGACCTTCTTCATGAAAGGCAAACTCTTTACCTCTGTACTGTCTCTCCAGCTCCTCTGAGAGACATCTTAGAAATATTTTAATATTTGTGACACAGGTGACCCTGAACTCAAAGTAAAACTGGCAAATCCAAATGTTGACTTTATGATTACTTTCCATATATGTACCATGACAGTAAATTTTAGACTCTTACATCTTAGCTCAACTTATTTATATTTAATTTGTTTGGGGGCCATAGCTGATGGTCATTCTGGGACTTTATCCTGAATAGTGCTCAGAGTTTTTCCTGTAGGTCCTCAGAGGATCTTATGGTATCACAGAGTGAACAAAACCTACCTGCTGGTAAAGCACACACTCAGGCCTTTGAGTGATCTTTCCATGAGAATATTGGCTCCATTTTCCTCATTGTTAAAATCAGATTAATCAAAGTCATTCTCACTGGATTGTTGTGATTAGTAGATAAAGTCTGTATCAACAGATCGATTTAGGAGTAGCCTAGACAGAGTGACAGATGCCTGGTCCAATGAATGAAGCTTTATGCTTATAACACATATAGATGTTTTTATCTGCAAGGTTTGCTATGCCTCCACCCCTCTAAAATGCAACATCTCATCACACTCCACTATTAAAATCCACTATTAAGGACCGGAGTGCTAGCACAGTTGTAGAGCATTTGCCTTGCACGCGGCTGATCCAAGGTAGACAAGGGTTCAATCCCTGGAATTTCATATTGTCCCCGAAGCCAGGAGCAATCTCTGAGAACAGAGCCAGGAGTAAACCCTAAGCACCGGTGACTGTGGCCCCCGAACCAAAAATGAATAAATAAAAAGAAACCCACAATTGATTATCTTATGCACAGTATCACATATGTGTAGCGATGTGACTGCCCCCCCCTTTTTTTCTCTGCTATTTGCTGAGAGAACATTCTGTCAGAATTATCTAAAACTTTTTCGCTGATCCTTGAATTCAGGATTCCTGACCCTTTGAAGACAAGTAGATACAGTATTTTTCTTTTTTCTTTTCTTTTTCTTTTCCTTCCTTACTTCCTTCTTTATTTATCTTTTTTTTTTCTTTTTTTGGTTTTTGGGTCACACCCAGTGATGCACTCAGGGATTACTCCTGGCTATGTGCTCAGAAATCGCTCCTGGTTCAGGGAATCATATGGGACACCCTGGGATTTAACCAAGGTCCATCGTGGATCAGCCACATACAAGGCAAACACCCTACTGCTGTGCTATCGCTCTGGCCCCTCTTTTTATTTTTTCTTTTCTTTTTGGTTTTTGGGCCACATCTGCAGCATTCAGGGTTATTCCTGACTCTGCATTCAGGAATTGCTCCTGGCATGCGTAGGGGACCATATGAAATGCCAGGGATCGAACCCAGGTTGATCCTGTGTGGGCTGTGTGCAAGGCAAACGCTCTACCATTGTGCTATTACTCTAGCCCATACTTTCTTTTCTTTTCTTTCTTTTTCTCTTTTGCTTTTTGTGCCACGCCTGGTGGCTCTCTGGGGTTACTCCTGGCTTTGTGCTCAGAAATCACTCCTGGTTTGGGGGACATATGGGACATTGGGGATCGAACCACGGTTCATCCTAGGTTAGCATGTGCATGTCAAATGCCCTACCACTTGTGTCACCACTCAGGCCTCAGCTTTCTTTGCTTGAAATTTTTTCCTAGATAGAGTCAGCTGGCTGTGGATGGAGCTGGGCTAGACAAGGCATTGACTGGCCCCTGAGAGAAGTGACCGGCCTTTTAGCCTTGTCTGCTGCTCAATCCTTAAGTTATCTTCAGCAAATAGAGCTTCCTTGCTGGGACCTGGTATGCTTCGTGTGAATGACAGAATCTACTCAGAGCACTGCCCTGTGCTCTGCAATCCTCCTCTTCTGCTCTTTGGAGTCTTTGCCTTTCTCTCTGCAAATATCAGAGAGATCACAGAGCAAATCCTTTCAAACACTCAAGGCTGACACTGATGATCAACAGAGGATAGAGTTAATTGAATACCTGATAGGCAAAATTCACACTTGCTTTTCCTGAGGTGTGAGAGAAGCACAAGGACAACACTGTCAAAGGAAACATGAAAGATCAATGAACATGTTCTATTGCCAGACGAAAGAGAGTTGATTTTCTGTTTCCAAAATACAGTGAGAGCTAACAGAAGCCTGGAGCAGCATCTTTAGAACCAAAGACCAGAGCACAGAAGTGGGACAAGCCTGGATGAAAATGCAGATGAATGACTTGTTCTTATACAACTATGTGATTTTATGTGAACCAAAATGATACACGCCTGCTTCCGACTCAGCCTTTCATGCTAATTCTGTTGTTTCTCAGCTTTCTAATGAAGTGCCCTCAGTGACCCAATAACAGCCTCTTACTATATGAGCCAAACGTGCTGAAGTTTGAAGGGGTCAATGGGTTATCAAAGACAAACAGACCAAGAGCCGTGTGAAGGAATATCCACTTAGAGTTGATCCTTCCACACCACCCTGATCATGTCCATGTAAAGGCATACAAAATGATTCTGGGAGGGATACAGGACATCCCCAGCATCAATCACTCAGTAAAAATAATCAGATAAAGTTATAATTTGCATGGAAAATGACAACTCCTATATTCGTTTGAGTGTATGTATGGGCACAGTATTGGTTCATACCTATTGGTGCTGAAGTAGCACTCCTGATGGACTTGAGGGAGCATCTGGCATGCCAGGTATAGAATCCAGGTGTGACTCATGTAAATCAAACATTCTACCTGCTGTACTATTGTTCATAAGTACAAACCCAAGACTTGCAAATGATTTCCCCTGAGAGATTAGAATGTGCAGGGACAGTTTTCTCTTCAAGAATCCTGGTGGGGGCCGGAAAGATAGCATGGAAGTAAGGCATTTGCCTTTCATGCTAAAGGATGGTGGTTCAAATCCTGGCATCCTAAATGGTCCCCTATGTCTGCCAGTGACGATTTCTGAGCATAGAGCCAAGAGTAACCCCTGAGCACCCCCCAGGTGTGACCCCCCCTCAAAAAAATCCTGGTGTAGGAACTGAAGTGATAGTACAATAAGGAATGTATTTGTGCTGCACATGACCAACCTGGGTTCGATCACCAGCATCCTATAAGTTCCCCTGAGCATACTAGGAGCAATTCCTGAGTGCAGAGTCAGGACAAACCCCTGAGTACCACCGACGTGAAGCTTCCAAAGCAATCCAACCTGCACCTCCAGTTTCCTCCAAACCACATGGGTTACTGGGTGATTCTCTGGATGATGGTTATAAAACGGCAGACACTGTGACCTACACTAATACCAGTACCAAGAAAGGGACAGAGCAGAAATGCTAAGAAACACTCTGTGGTATTTCATTACTTTTTTTTTTTTTTAATTTTTATTGTGACTAAAGTTCATTACACAGAATTATTTACGGTTCATAGTGACAATGAGTGAAGGGTATTCCCACCACCAATGTTGTCCTCCCTCCACTCCTGTTCCCAGTATGTCTCCCATATCTCCCTCCCTCCTTTGCTCTCCCCCTCTCCCCCCACAAATACTGGTGTAACTGGTCTCCACTTAGTAGCTTGTTGTGGGTGAGGTATCTATTCTGTTTGGTGTTCCAGTCTGATCATTTTTTTATTTACACTGCATGGTCATATGTCTGGCCCTGATAACATCCTTTTCTCCCCTCAATTTATGAGTCTGAATACTTCAAGTTGTGCTATTCTGTTTGGGATAAAAGGGTTAAGAAAAGGAGAAGGGAAAATTTGGCATCAACTACTAAAAAAAAAAAAAAAAGTGGGTAGCACCAAACCCTGCCACACCATTATTCCTTTTTTTCTGGTTTTGTTTTGTTTTATTCACTTACTTTTATCTGTTTTTGATATTATTTTCCTTCTCTTTTTTCCTCCACCTTTTTTTTTCACTCTTGTGG
>PVKC010021404.1:0-18161 GCA_004027635.1 Crocidura indochinensis | reverse complement strand
AAAAAAAAAAAAAAAAAAAAAGAAAAAGAAAAAATACTTATTGAGCCCAGACTGCACTATATGTATTGTGTTGGGTATCAGTAATATTGCAAACAACTTTAGCTCTAGTTCCCTGTCCTCTAGTAGCTTATGTCTCTGGCAGAGACTATAAGAACGAAGCTGGGACACTTGGGATGGTTTATTTATTTATTTATCTTTGGTTTTTGGGTCACACCCAGCAGCGCTCAGAAATCACTCCTGGGGGCCCAGGAGATAGCATGGAGGTAAGGCGTTTACCTCTCATGCAAAAGGTCATCGGTTCGAATCCCGGTGCCCCATATGGTCCCCAGTGCCTACAAGGAGCAATTTCTGAGCATGGAGCCAGGAGTAACCCCTGAGCACTGCCGGGTGTGACCCCCCCAAAAAAAAAACAAAAAAAACAAAAAAAAAGAAATCACTCCTGGCAGTTTCGGGGGACCATATGGGATGCTGGGATTCTAACCACTGTCCTTCTGCATGCAAGGCAAATGCCCTACCTTCATGCTATTGCTCTGGCCCCCACTTGGGAATTGTTTAAGTTTGACAAGACTTCCTGGGTGATCCTCATACTATCTGAGTATCAACTGACCTCTTGATATTCAATCTGTAAAGGTTGTAGGAAGCCAGTAGGCCTCATTATTCCCCTATGGATTGGCAAGATAAAATGTAGCTGTAAGTTGTCCCACTTTATAGAGCTGCCCACCACTCTGCTGGACAGATCTTCAGTGTGTTGCGCCAGTGCACCTGTGAGGTCATTTTCACAAGCACAGAATTTCATTTGCATTTAAATATTACTTACATATTTTCGTGTGATTTCTCTTTTTAGTGTCAGGGAGCAAACTTGAAGGACTTGTTGAAGGATTAATTGAATGTTAAGTCCTGCAATTTAAACCCCTCGTTGGCCCACACTGCAAGAAGGAAAGGGACAGCTGACCATAACAACTGTCAGCTTGAGAAGGTAGCTGCCACATTTGTGGCCATTGAGGTGAGGGTTCTGAAACACTTTGGGGCTTGTCTTTTTGTTTGCTTCAGGATTTACTTCTGGCTCTGTTCCCAGGGATCATTACAGGTGGGCTTACAGACCATATATGGTGCTGGGGTTCAAACCCAGGTTCCCTACTGAGTACAGGACAAGCACCCCACCTGCTGTACTATTGCTCCACTTCCCACTTTGGGGCTTGTAACAGTCTTTATTTTGTTACACATCCAGCATTGCTTTCTGCACACCTGTTACATACATCAACCTTCTGATCTCTTCTACTTTCATTGTGCAGACACAAACATGCATTTACACACACCTGGTTGTTGATGATTGCACTTTGCTAATTTCCTCTCCTCATTCACTTACTTGCTTTTTATTTCATTCACTGCTTTGCTCATCCAACCATTCATTCATTTTTTTCATCGCTTCGTAAATCAGCACTGAAAAAATATGTACAACAGTTGATTAGATTGTGGCACAAAGTATCGCATCATATGCATTCTCTATTTACCTTATTTTTCCAATTTAGAGCTCTATTAAGACATATTCCCCTTCCCTCTCAGGGCTGCTTCCTTCTCATTCTCTAGAGAGAGAATGAGCAGAGCTAATAAGTTTGGTTCAAAGAGTTTGCCTATGGGTTTAAAAAGTTGGAGCTGGGGGGCCAGGTGGTGGCGCTGGAGGTAAGGTGCCTGCCTTGCCTGCGCTAGCCTAGGACGGACCGCGGTTTGATCCCCCAGTTTCCCATATGGTCCCCAAGCCAGGAGCGACTTCTGAGCGCATAGCCAGGATAACCCCTGAGCGACACTGGGTGTGGCCCAAAAACCAAAAAAAAGAAAAAAAAGTTGGAGCTGGATCCCCAGGACCAGACACACAAATATTTCCACTGCTGAGAGGCTTGATAGAGTTTTCTGGCTCAGTGTTCAAGCTATATTTTTTGAGAGACAAAAACCAGATGATGCTCAAGGGCTACTCCTGACTCAGTACTTCGGTTTGCTCCTGGCAGTGCATGGAGCACTATGCAGTGCTAGGAAACAAACAGAAGCCTCCTGTATGCAAAGCATGTGTTCTACTCTTTAAGCTATCTCTCTAGCCCTGGGTGTGCAGAACTTCTAAGTTGATTTGCCTTAACTGTGCTGTAGCTGATGAGATGTGCTTTCCTCCTCAGTTGTTTGCTCAGATGTCCATAGTTGCATTAGGCCTGCACAGGATAGGGATTCACTGTAGCCCCAGCTGCTGTCCTTTTCTCTGTCTTTGTTTGTGCTTGACCTCTCTGAACAGATGTGCCCACGTCCTTCTGCCTCCTCCTTTGTCACCCATCTGTGAGTAATCCAAGGCCTGACTGAATTCACACAGTGCATATGAAGAAACATGTAAGGATGAAAGATTACAGCATCTGCTTTTCAATGGTTCCATGGATCAGGAAGAACCAAAGCTTGAATAAAGAAATTTCAATATTGCATGCAAACCCTCCCTAAGTGAAATGTCTCAAAGCAAATATAATGAGCTGCATAGTCTTACCAGTTCCCAAATTTACATTCAAGAGCATGACACTAAAAGTGTTTTTAGGGTGTATGTGGTTCAGTTTCCTTTTATGCCAAACCCCTTTATAATTTATTTAACTTTATTGAAATTATTTTTATGTCTTCAAACAAAGTTTAGGTAACAGTGTTTCAGTGAAAAGAGTACTGGCTCATACCTCAGTGTAGTCTCTGAAACATATTGGCTATTGTTTTGGAGGGAAGATTCTGTTTGTTTGTAGTTTGGGTTTTTTTTTTTTTTTTTTTTTTGAGGAGGCACACTTAGCAGTGCTGGGGTATAATCCTGGAGATGTTCAGAGGCCCATAAACATATAGATATTATATATTGTGGAGGTAGGGGAGCATACCTGGTGGTGCTCAGGTATCATTCTTGACTCTATGTTTAGAAATCACTCCTAGCAGATTCGGGGGACCACATGGATGCTGTGGATCAAACCTAGGTCGGTTGCATGCAAGGCAAAGACCACTGTGCTATCACTCTGGACCCCAGTTTTTCCATCTTTGAAATGGGAGTCGCAGTTCTCTATGTGTCTGAGAAAATTCTGGGGAAGGGCACATAATATATGTTAAAACTTATTTCTCCTGGGGCTGGAGAGATAGCACAGCAGAGTTTGCCTTGCAAGCAGCTGACCCAGGACCCACGGTAGTTGGTTTGAATCCTGGTGTCCCATATGGTCCCCCGTGCCTGCCAGGAGCTATTTCTGAGCAGATAGCCAGCAGTAACCCCTGAGCTCCTTATTTCTCTCAAGGTATTTATTTCTTTGATATCATTACCAAAGACATTTATTTTAGGTTACTTATAAACTATTCTGAAAACTATTATTATATGCTTTTACCATAATCTGTTTTGTGAAAAAACATTTGGGGAGGGGGCTGTCATTTGTGCCACAAGCTGCAGTAGTCAGGAACTATTCCTGGCTCTGTGCTCAGGAGTTCTAGAAATTCTTAAGGATTCAAACCAAGATCTGAAAGATATAAGGGAAATGACTTAACTCTAAAGCAATGCAACTTCTATTTTATGGGGGAGGTGAGAAAATAGAATCTAAGGAAAGAAAATATGAGTTTATCCAAGCTATTGCTGAAAGGCAGCATAACCAGGATGCGAATCCAGGCAGGAAGAGTTCTGTGTTTTGGGGGAGGCCAAGACTCTTTGGTTCTCTTTACTCTGGCCTTTTTCTAAGCAACTCTAACACTCATGTTCTCTCTTAGTCTCATGCCCTCTCGGCTAAGGCAGAACTGAAGCAAACACTCAGATGGTTAGGCAGCAGGGGCTGAATACTAGTAGAGGGATGCAGGACAAAGCTTTTCAGAGAAATGAGTCCATGAGCAACTGCAGAGTGGGAGAAAAGTTTCAAATATCTAGTCAGAGACCAAGCACCAAAAAAAGTAAAAAAGAATGGGGCCGGAGAGATAGCACAGCTGTAGGGTGTTTGCCTTGCACGCAGCTGATCCAGGATGGACGGTGGTTCGAATCCAGGCTTCTCATATGGCCCCCTATGCTTGCCGGGATCGATCTGAACACAGAGCCAGAAGTAATCTCTGTGCGCTGCCGCGTGTAACCCAAAAACTCGGAAAAAAAAAGTAAAAAGAAATTTCATGGGTAAATAAGATAGAAAAAATGGTAGCAGAGAGACCGGAAAGATAGCACAGTAGGTAGAGCATTTGATCTTGCATTCAGCCAACCCAGGTTTGATGTCTGGTATCCCATATGGTCCCCTAAGACTGCCAGGAGTAACTTCTGAGTGCAGAGCCAGGAGTAACCCCTGAGCACTGCTGGGTGTGACCTGACCCCCACCTCCCCCAATACAAAGGTAGCAGATTAGGATCAAGTTGCTGCCACTAGCCAACAGTATTATACAAAAATTGGATCTTGCTAGAGTGGTTTATATGAATTTTCTGATACAAGGTCTGTTTGAATTCCTTTGCAGGCTAGGGATTTGGCTTTGAAATATCAGACACTTCACACATTTAGACTGTATGCATTCATGAGCATATATTCACTAACTTTTTACTATGAGCCATAAGATATATTTGATATTAGAATATAATTATGAATAAATACTTTGATTGTGTTGATGAAACAAAACTTAGTGTAGGAAGATTGTTGGCATTTTGTTGTTGGAGCTGTCCTGTTATTGCAGCAATTTTAGCAGCACAAGTGGTGTCTACCCACTATATAGTACTACCTCTCTAGTCTAGACCACAATTGTCCCCAAATATGGCCAAATGTTCCCAGGGGGTGGGAGGAGAGGGCCTGTGGGTCAAGAAACAATTGACCCAAGACTGAGAGCCAGGGGCTGAAATGATAGCATAGTGGTAGGGCATTTGCTTTGCATGTGGTTGACCTAGGACAGACCTGGGTTCAATCTTGGGGTCCCATATAGTCCCCCAAGCCAGTAATTTCTGAGTGCATAGCCAGGAGTAACCCCTAAGCATCACTGGGTGTGGCCCAAATACACCCCCCCAAAGACTGAGAGCTACTGTTCTAGTAATAATAATAATGAATAATTGCTTTGTATTCAGTTCACCAAGCCAAAAGCAATGGGAATGCCCAAGCAGATACCACTAAAAAACCCACTAGATTCTCCAATATTCAACGTTTTACAGGACCTACAAGGACCAATTTCAAGGGCATCTGAAACATTTACTGAGGCAAGTCAAGGACTCTTGATATGGCTAGATCCTCCTGTTCCTGCAAATTGAGTCAGATTTTTATGAAAAGTAATTGTCTTTGTTCACCAACCTGATAAGCTTATCATACAAGTTAGAGCTGTACAGTTTGACTAAACTATATAAAACTTATTAAATTATTTCAGTGCATAAAGTTGTTCCTAGAAAATGAACCAGAAAGAAATGATTTTTAAAATTTCTGTTCAATTAACTATAGATTATAATTATTATTATTATTATTATTATTGTAACAATGATAAAACTAGAATAAGACTATGTAACAAGACTATAAGAAACTAGACGATATAAATTCTAACTATAGCTTAAAAATTTCCGAACTGGAAATTACCACCAATGTATTGGGATCTGGCTTCTGTCAGAGACAAAATGTGAAGCATAGTGAGTGAAAGAAAAGATTATTGTACATGGAGCACCACACACACAGCACCAGGGAATTGAGAATCAAATGGGCACTGGGTGACTCTGTGCCTCAATGAGGAAAAATGATTAAACATGGGCCAAGAAGAGTCTAAGAAGCCTTGATGCAAAAGATCATCATATACATTCTTTATGCAAACTTACTGGGAGGATCAGGAGAAGAAGCATCCAGAAGCATGCATTCACTTTTCAGAATTTTCTAAGAAGTGCTCAGAGAGGACAATATCTGCTATGGAAAAGGGAAAATTGGAAAAGGGTGACAAGGCCCATTAAGATGAGAAATGAAGACTTCAATCCCTCTTAAAGGAGGAACAAAAAAGAAGTTCAAGAATCCCAATGCAGGGGAGTGCAGTGAGGGCAGAGGAGGAGCCACTAAGATACTGATAGTTGAAAATGATCACTCTGGACAAGAATTGGGCGCTAAAGGAGATAGGCACTATACCTTTCAGTAATTATATTGCAAACCACCGTGCCTAAAAGGGGGGGGGTGGAGTTGGGGAAGAGAGAGAGAGAGAGAGAGAGAGAGAGAGAGAGAGAGAGAAGAAATATGTCTTTCCCTGAGGCAGGCAGTAGGAGGATAGGAGGAGCAGGAGGGAAACTAGGGACATGGGGTGGGGGTGTTGTGCACACTGCTGAAGGATGTACATTGTATGCTGAAGGATGTACATTGTATGACTGAAACTCAAATCATGAACAACTTCATATCTATGAAAAAAACTCAACTGTATTATGAATAATCTTGTAACCAAGATGTTTAAATAAAGTAATTAAAAAAGAAAAAAGAGGGGCCGGGCGGTGGCACTGGAGGTAAGGTGCCTGCCTTGCCTGTGCTAGCCTAGGACGAACTTCGGTTCGATCCCCCGGTTTCCCATATGGTCCCCCAAGCCAGGGGCGACTTCTGAGCACATAGCCAGGAGTAACCCCTGAGCATCACCGGGTGTGGCCCAAAAACCAAAAAAAAAAAAGAAAGAAAGAAAGAAAGAAAAAAGAATCTCAATGCAGAGAAAGGTCTCTTTCTGCTTTTTTTTCTTGTCTTGTTCTGAGTATGGCTTAAAAATCAAAGTAGTGTATCTTGGCCTGTCTGTTGGATGTTGCAAAGAAACTGGGAGATATATGGAACAGCACTGCTGTTGTGACTGTTGAGCTGAAGGAAAATATGAAAAGGATAATGCTAAAGAATATTGAACTAAAGGAATGCTTGATATAACGAAAAAACAGGGAATTTTTAAATCAGAAAAGAGCATGCTGAGGATGGAAGATGAGGAGAATGAAGAGGATGAAACTGTGGAGGATAAAAAATGAAGATGAAGAAGAGGATGATGAATATATCAGTTCTAGAAAAGTTTTTTCTTGTTTATAAAGCATTTAACCCCTCCTCTACACAACTCATTCATTTAAAATTTTTTTGAAATATAAGGTTGTGTAAAATTTGATTTTAAGGGATTGGAGAGATAGCATGAAGGTAAGGTGCTTGCCTTTCATACAGAAGATCATCGGTTGGAATCCTGACGTCCCATATGGTCCCCAGTGCTTGCCAGGAGCAATTTCTGAGCATGGAGCCAGGAATAACCCCTGAGCACTGCTGAGTGTGACCCAAAAACCAAAAAAAAATTGATTTTAAACTGTGTCTTTTTATGTATAGTTAACACACTACCAAATGAGTCATTGGATAGCCCAGTCCCAGTGGTATTTTCAATAGCCACTAAACTTGTCTACTATGATTTGGGGGTTGTAAGCTGACAAGGAGTTTAAAGCAGGTTCTTGTTGATGGTCCGCACAAATAAGTTATATAGTATTTATCACCTTCAGTTGTTTCCGATGCAGCTTATATGAAATAAATGTTGCTCTATTTACTGAGTGTCAGTCTGTAATTTCAAAAGAAAAGAAGTTTACAGTTGTTTTGTTGACATTCTGAATGCTCCTAAGTAAATACAATTGGGGGGTGGGGACACATCCAGTGGTGCTCAGGAGTTACTTCTGATTAAGAACTCAGGAATTACTTCTTGTGGTGCTTGGTAGACCATCTGGGGTTGCAGCGAATAGAACCTGGATCTGTCATGTGCAAAGCAAATGCCTTTCCCACTGTATTTTATCACTGCGGCCCAGGAAATATAATATTGTATTAAAAGAAAGAAAAGGTCTGTGCTAGACATGAAGTTATATAAGTAAATGCAGATACACACACATATATGCCCTGGGGCCACAACCTGCTGTGTTTACTCCTGGCTCTACACTCTACACTCACTTCTGGCACTCACGGTCTTAAGGGGGAGCCAAGAATCAAACTTGAATCAGTCACATGCAAGACAAAGACCTTCCCTACCTACTATCTCTCCAGCATTCATATTTCTTTGGGGGTGGGGGGGAGTTGGGTCACACCCGGAGGTGTTCAGGGGTTACTCCTGGCCCTGAGTTCAGAAATCACTCCTGGCAGGCTTGAGGGATTCCAGGAATCGAACCCAGGTCCATCCCAGGTTGGCCGTGTGCAAGGCAAATGCCTTACATCTGTGCTATCACTCTGGCCCAGCAGCATTTATATTTCTATGTCTTAAGTAGAACACTGTGTTTCACATGTTTGCCATTTTAGGATTCTTCATATCTAGTTGATCAGCTGCCTTAGTTTAGTTCACTCCTTGTGATTAAACATCAGTGAATTCTTATGGAAGCCACACCTTTTTGCAGTTAGTTGGAAGAGGAAGGCAGCTTGTATGTCAATCATCAGGGAAGTAAAGTCTATAATGGACACATCATCAGACACAAAGAATTAGATCACCTCATTGCTTGAATGAGTCTTCAAGACAATATGAGATAAAAAAAAAACAACAGAATGAAATACCAAATGCAATAATATTTGTTAAATTTAATGATAAATATATATAAAAATAATACTCAATATGTAAATATAGTTGATCCTTGAATAATGGGGTGTTAGGAGTGCCCACAACCACCCATCCAGTAGAAAATCTGCCATAGAATTTAGAGTTAGCCTGACTTGTTCATGGGGTCTGCAAGATTCTGCAAGCAGGTAATTCAGGTGACTGAGTTCATGGGTGCTAAATGAAGCAAGTGGACGAAAAATAATATGCAGGATCAGAGTGATAGTATGGCAGGTAAGACACTTGTTTTCCATGAAGCTAACATGAATTCGATCCCTGGCATCCCATATGGTACCTCTGAACACTGCCAGGAGTAAATTCTGAGGGCAGAGCCAGAAGTAAACTCTGAGAGCTATGCCAGGTTTGACCCCCACACCCCAATAAGCAAAAAAAAAAAAAAAAAGGAAAAAGAAAATGCATATGTGTGGAGCTGTGCAGATTAAACCTGTGCCAAGGATCAATTGCATATACATATGAACCAAGTGGTGTTCATGACACCCATTATAATGATTATTTGGGTGGGAAATGAAATAAACAGAATTAAATACAATTTTGTTATACCTTTTACTCCTAAGAAGGGTCCTTATATAAACTCAGTGAGGATTGAGTGCTTTGAATTGAGAATAAGTAACTCAGCTTCCTGACTGAGACTTAAATAAACAAATCAATACAGTGCCTGCTGCTTACCTTATCCACTAAAAAACATAAACACAGAATTAGCCTCTTTGGAATTGTTTAATGGTAAATGAAAAGATGGTTTCTGTTTTTTTAAGAAAAATATCAGTTTCACTGTACAGTTGTCTACCCTTCACTGGCCCATTAAGTCAGTTCCTTGTCTCAGAGTTTACTCTTGCAGCAAATAACCAGAAGTTGGCCTGGGGGGCCTCAGGCCACTTACCTGTTTGCATTTTCTCTCTTAATACTTCTCTGGCTAACTTGGAAGTTTTCACTTTCTGTGTTTCTCTTTCTTCTTGTTCTACTCTTCTCCTCCTTCTCCCCCCTCCATCTTTTTTTCCACCTCCCCCTCCATCTTATTCTCCTCCTTTACTTCCTCTTCTTTATCTACCTCTTCTCTGCCTTCTTTTTCATCTCCTCTTCTTCACTTCTCTTCTTTTTCCTTGTTTTCCTCTTCTTCTTTACCTCCTTTTTCTCTCTTCTTCCTGCTTCCTGTTCCTCCTCCTCCTTTTTCTACCTCCGTTATTTCCTGTTTTCCTTCTCATTCTCTTGCTTCATTCTCTTCTTTTCTTTTCCTTCTCTTCTATGTCCTTCTTCCCCTCCTCTTCCTTCTCTTCTTCTTCCTCCTCTTTCTCTTCATCCTCTCCCTCTAGCTCATCCTCTTTCTTCTTCCACCTTGGACTGGAATTTTTGGGCCACATGGTAACTCCATTTTTAACCATTTGAGAAATTGCCAGTTTGTTTTCTAAATAAGATTCACCATTTAGTATTTCTCACATCAAGTCATGGGAGGGTGTTTTTCCCCCCACATTCTAGTCAATACCTATCATCAGTTTTTGTTGTTGTTGTCTTTGTTTTATTTTGTTTTATGTCACACCTTGCGGACTCAGGGCTTACTCCTGGCTCTTCACTCAGAAATCACTTCTGGTATGCCTAGGGGACATATGGGATACCGTCTTTCCTGGGTTGGATGCGTGTAAACACCCTACTGCTGTGCTATCTCTCCAGCCCCTGATTTTTTTTTAATTATGGTCTCTTAGTTGTGACTGTTGACTCCTGGCTTCCCAAAGGCATCAACTGGGTGTCTACCCTACACTTGGTTGATTTCTGTTTTCTTCAGGATTTCCTTTAGAAGGCTCCCTGCATCACTAAGCAGACTTAGTTCTTGGTTTCTCACACGAAGGAAAAGGATAGTAGAGTTTTGTTGTATTAAATATTAATTATATAGTCCTTGATGATGTATGGAGCAACGGCAAAGAAATAGCAGTCATGAAGTTTTAGAAGTGATCCAGCTTTATTATAAGCCCTAACTGCCATGTGTATATCTCCCATGGCTTCTAAGCAAAGCAGCCACTTTTCTGCTCCTGCATCTATCCTGTCTCTCATCATCATCCTTGCTGAGCCTCTCTCTCTATCCCCAGGCATCCCCTTAAATTACCAACCATGGACCCCTCCCAGCTATGGGAGGACCTTTCTCTCCAGGTGAGACAGGCAGGAAGTTGGGGAAAGGGCAACAGAGTTTCACATCCTACTCTCAAAATCAAAGTAAAGAAAGTTGGGGTCAGAGCAGTGGCACAAACAGTAGGTGTTTGCCTTGCACGTGCTAACTTAGGACGGACCCTGCTTCTATCTTCCAGTGACCCATATGATCCCTTAAGCCAGGATTTCTGAGCTCATAGCCAGGAGTAGCCCCTGAGCATCTCTAGGTGTGGCCCAAAATGTAAACAAAACAAATAGAGAAAATAGAGAAAGAAGAATGTTGCATGTCACCGACAACTATCTTAGCCCTTTTATTTCTCTTCTGCTTCTGTTGCTGAAATGACAAGCTGGAGGATTCAGGAGTAGTAACTGGTCTGGGAACAGCAACCTTTGTGGAGTACTGTCCTGCGAGTACTAAGGGTATGGGTAGGCCAGCGGAGCGACCTTCTAAAGGTGGCCTTTCTCTTCCTCAGTCTTTTCATTTTCTGCCAAATGCAAAGATAAGGGTGTGGCCTCATTAGATAATAATTTACAAATCACTGTTTATACTGGCCATCATTTAAAATTGCTAACGTTTTTTGTTCCTCTTATCAACAACTTCTCTTTTATGGCTGATTTATTTAGAAACAACTGTTGTCATTTGTTCCATTTCTATGTGTTCCAGGCTGAAGAGTCCTAGTTCTGGGTGAAACAGATTTCAAGATTATCACTGTTAAGGGAGAAATGCCGTCAGCACAAAGAGAAAAGCTTTTATCAAAAAAGTTATGCATTGTGTTACTTTTTAACTCTCTACTCTGAGGCTAGAATCACATGAGTAAAAACTTTTGCCTTGGAAAACTGACTTGTGTTTGGATTTCTCAACAATTTTTAAAATTTATCCTAGCATAACAGGCTCCATGAATATACTTCCCTACAGTAAATTATTCTATATACAGCAGAAATCTTTACTTAACGATCACTTGGACTTCAGAATAAATTAAATTCATTAATTATGCCAGTTTTCTTCTTTACTGTGGTCATTAACCATATCACTACTTTTAGTTATAAAACAAATAAGCATGTTTACAGACAACCAGGACCTGCTGTTTTCATATTTTTATTTTGATAGGCATGATTAATAGCTACTTTAATGAAGAAAGTAATTAAATTAGCCAAAATAAACAATAAAAAATGGTCTGCTCACTTCTTTGTCTTGACCTAAGACTGCATCTCTCATTGTTGACACTGCTGGCTTTTGGGGTCATTCAATTCCTTGCTGGAGACTGCCCTGTGCATTGTAGAATATTTATTTTTGGGGCCACATCTGGCAGTGCTCAAGGGTCACTCCAGGTAGTGCTTGGAAGAACATGATGCTCCCAAAGATTGAGCCAGGATGGATCTATGCAAGGCAAACCCTGCAACCTGTGATATTTCTCCTTTACACTATAGGATATTCAGCAACATCCTTAACTTTTTTGTTTTGTTTTGTTTGTTTGTTTTAGGGTCACACCCAGCAGCACTCAGGAGTTACTTTTGGCTCTACACTCAGAAATCACTCCTGGCAGGCTCAAGGGACCATATGGGTTGACAGGGATCTACCCTAGGTCTGTCCCAGGTAGTCCATGTACAAGGAAAATCCTCTACCACTGTGCTATCACTTCAGTTCTAATATCCTTAATTTCTTGATTAAGGAAACCCCTGTCCCTACCTGAGCTGTCACAACCAAAATGTCTTTACATTGTCAAATGTCCCCTGACCAGGCAATACAAGTCCTGGTGTGAAGTGTCATCTTAGGGTGCTCCTGCATGTGGACTGTTGTCCTGGAAGATAGTAGTAACGTCATCCCTGACTCATCTACTACTTGGCAAATGTGTTCTGTCACTTTTCCTTCTCGTCCTTGTCCACAGAAGCAGATCTGCAATCTCACTTCCCAATCGACTGGGCAATATCAGGATCAGGAGTCTGAAAGGAAGGGTCTTGTCATCCTCCGTGAAAAGTAGAATAGATCCAATGCACAATGGTCTTTCCCTCATTCTATCCTCAGCACAAAGGACACAGAGGGAGCTGTAGTGTGGTTTCATGAGAATATTGGATATGTCCCTTAGCAACCATAAGAAGTAACATCAGACTTTGGAGACTAGAGGTCTCTGTACAACAATGAATGGCAAGTATTAAAAAATATCTTTTGGGATCAGAGAGGTTGTATAATGAGAAGGGTATTTGACTTGTAAGCTGCCGACAGATGTTCAATCTCCAATACCCCATACAACATCCTAAGTATGCCAAAAGTGATCCCTGAGTACATAGCCAGGAGTAACCCCAACTACAGTTGGGTATATTATATATCTTTATACTTTAAAAACAAGCCATTTTTTCAACTTGACTACTGTTCAGTGATGCTCCAAATGTGGACCCACGAATATTTTGTCACTGCCCTTAACTCGAGAAGGAGACAGTGCTAAAATACCAATAAGTACACTTCCTTCATGAAGAATTTCCTGCTATGAAAAATTATGGCTTATTGTCATGCTTCTAGCTGCAGTGACCTTACTTATTTGCATCCTGGCTCCAGTTCCTATCACAACAAGACTCCAAGCTTGGGGTAACTGCTGTAAGGAATCAGGGAAGGTTCTTTAGAGGGACCTGAATCCATTTGGGGGACTTGCAACCCTGGTTTAAAATAAAGGTCTAATGGAATAGAAAAATATAAGACTGAATGCTATTTAGAAACAATAAGAACTGTTTTATGGAACATGAATGTCACATGAGTCACAATGTAAAAAATTTCTTTCCCCAACTATGAACATAGCTGCTTGAAAAAGTTTGAAAAGCTTCTCTCACTAGGGAAACATGTAAACACAATTGTGATGTGCTGGGTTACCACTCACCACTATTTCCAGATATCTTAGTTATCTGTATTGCAGTCATCACCAGTGCCTGAGCTATTTTTCTCAACCTACTCTGTAGTCTTGCAAGCAGCACCAACCACCTAGTTCCTGCCTCCCATTACCAAAGGCATTCTCTGCTGAGACTGTGGGTTTAGTCCTTCTGAGAGGCAGGTCCAGAGATCTCAGGAATTAACGACAGTAGTAACAGTCAAAGGGGACAGGGACAGATAGATAAAACTCCACTTGCTTATCTTACAATGGGTCCATTCTCGGCACTGTATTCTGTTCCTAACGGGGACCCCAATAATTCACAGCTATAACATTTAATTACTGCATCTTTTATTGACTTCCTTTTTTTTTTTTTTTTTTTTTTTTTTTTTTTTTTTTTTTTTTTTTTTTTTTTTTTTGGTTTTTGGGTCACACCCGGCAGTGCTCAGGGATTACTCCTGACTCCATGCTCAGAAATTGTTCCTGGCAGGCACGGGGGACCATATGGGGCACCGGGATTCGAACCGATGACCTTTTTCATGAAAGGCAAGCGCCTTACCTCCATGCTATCTCCCGGGCCCCTATTGACTTCCTTTGACTCAGTTTCCCTCTTCCTGGCAGGGGAATCATCATCCATATAAATTATGCATAAATCACTGCTTTGAAAGAAACCTGATTAAGACAACTGCTAACTAGCTAATTGTTTTCTATGTATTAGGAGAGATGCCTTTTGTTGATTATTTATTGAACATCAGATAATACACGAAGTACATAACAAGCATTTCATCTATTTGTTTTTCATTTTTTATTAAATGATATGTCTTTTATCAACCATCATTTAGTATCATGCAATGCACTAAGCACTTTATATAAATGATTTCAAACAGTGTTCCAACCCTGACTGAAAAAAGGAAACCAAGGCTTAGATAAAGAAAATGATTTACCCAAAGACTTACTAGTAACATATGAACTCTGGCCTATTTTATTTCAATGTCTACTATGTTAAAACTATTTCTCTCCCAAGGTACACTATTCTGTAAAATTAATCACCTCCTAACAGTTTCTCCATATTTTAACCAACCCTGTTTTCTGAGCCAGTCATTAGCCTGGACCATTAATTCTTCTCCCTAACTTTTCCTTGAACTATTTTGACAGGCACCAACTCTGGCAGGCCACATTGCCATCAAGCTCCTGGGTCAGCTGGCTTCCTCCAGTTAAGAGTGGGTTCAAAAAAGGGAGGCAAAGCAGGAAAGTAGAGAGGAATAGAGAAACCAAGCTAGTTCTGCCCTCCTGCCTCTCCAGCCCAACTCTCCTTCAGCTCCAGTCAGACATACCTTAGTTCCAACTGGTCCCAGTGACTAAGTCTTTCTGTGACACTTTATATTTCAGGCTTCAAAGTGATTGTCACTTGATGCTTTTGCAAATTTAGGTTGCTTCACAATCTTGGTTCTTTCATGATCTGTGTAAGTAACTTTTGGATTAATTCACTTCATTTCAATTCTTAAGATGGTGCTTTCCCCCGTACTGGAACTGACTGATAGACTTTCTAAACTGTTTTGCATGTATGTTTTTGGGTCACACCTGCTTATGCTCAGGGTTTACTTGGTTCTGGCTCAGGGATAACTCCTGTCAGGGCTCAGGAACAAAATGGGGTACTGGGGATTGAATCCAGGTTGACTCACGAAAGCCTCCTACTTGCTGTATCTCTCTCTTGCCCTGATTTTCTAAACTTTTCTTTCATTAAGAATGATACATAGGGCCTGGAGAGATAGCACAGCGGCGTTTGCATTGCAAGCAGCCGATCCAGGACCAAAGGTGGTTGGTTCGAATCCCGGTGTCCCATATGGTCCCCCTGTGCCTGCCAGGAACTATTTCTGAGCAAACGGCCAGGAATATCCCCTGAGCACCGCCGGGTGTGGTCCAAAACAAAAACAAAGACAAAACAAACAAAAAAAAAAGAATGATACATAGGGACAGAGTAATAGCACAGCAGTAGGGCATTTGCCTTGCATGCTGCTCACCTGGGATGTACCCATGTTCAATCCCTGGCATCCTATATGGTCCCCCAAACCTGCCAGGGGCAATTTCTGAGTGCAGAACCAAGAGTAAGAACCTGAACACCACTGTGTTTGACTCAAAACAACAACAACAAAAATAAAAATGATACATAGGGGTCGGAGCAATAGCACAGAAGTGGGGAGTTTGCCTTGCAAAGGCTGACATGGGACAGACCCAAATTTGATCCCAGCATTCCATATGGTTCCTGAGCTGGCCAGGAGTGATTTCTGAGCGCAAAGCCAGGAGTAGCCCCTGAGCACCACTGAGTGTAGCTCAAAATCCCTTCCAAAATAATACATAGAATCATCATCATCTTCTTCTTCTTCTTCTTCTTCTTCTTCTTCTTCTTCTTCTTCTTCTTCTTTTCTTCTTCTTCTTCTTCTTCTTCTTCTTCTTCTTCTTCTTCTTCTTCTTCTTCTTCTTCTTCTTCTTCTTCTTCTTCTTCATCTCATTCTCCCCCTCCTCCTTCTTCTTCTCCTCCTCATCCTTCTTCTCCTTTTTCTTCTTCTTCCTTCTCCTCTTCCTCCTCCTCCTCTCCATTTTTAAAACAGTGATATATACATAGATATGCATATATATTATTATATTATAATATATCATATATAATATATAATCCCTGAACCCAGCATATACAATGCAGGAGCATTTTAACTTAAATATTCAGGGCTAGAGAAAAAGTACAGGGATTAAGGCTTATGCAATCACACATCGTCTCCCAACTACAGCCAAGAGTGATCCCTGAGTACAGATCCAAGAATAAGCTCTGAACACTGCTGGGTGCAATACAAATACTGCCCCCTGCCAAGAAAAGATAACTCAGAATTAGCCCCAAGATTATTTGTCAATGTTTGTCTCTAATTATTTATTTGTTTTTAATAAACATGCTAGTTTTCTTTCTGGACTCCCTAGAGAGAGCCTAAAGCAAGGTTTAAGTAATGACCTCTTTAGGAGGTATAAAGCCATGGTAACTAGAGTGAGGGGCTGAGGGGTTTTGTGGGGAGATTAAAAGTACCATTAGTTGATACATTACCCTACTGGTCATTTTGCTTCTTGTCAGCTAAGGGAGATCAAGCAGGTGGCTTGGCAAGTTCATCTGCTCAGCCACTCTGCACATCTCAGAACGGCTGTGGGTAGGAAGTGAGTCTTTTATTCATGGGAAAATGGAGCGGGAATTTAAGAGTCTGACACCCTTCACTTCTGTGTTCCACTCATCAAAGTTTGCCTGCTAGAGAATTAAAACCTCCATGTTTCTGGCTCACACTGTTCCACATTTCTAGTCAATTTAAGAAGTCAGATCCAAGCTCTGCAGTTGGGCTTATAATCTGAGAGCTGCAGCAGAGCACAGACTCCATATGGGAGACATCACCTTCTCCAATTTTAAATTGTATTACAAAACTATAGTCCTTAAACAGCCTGGTATTGGAATAAAGACAGACCCTCAGATCAGTGGAATGGACAAGTACTCAGAAAATGTTTCCCAGACATACAATCAATTAATCTTTAATAAATAGACAAGAAATGCAAAATGGAGCAAGGAAAGCCTCTTCAACAAGTGGTGTTGGGGTCAGCTGCTTGCAAAAAAACGAACTCAGATCTCCATCTAATACCATGCACAAAGGTAAAATCCAAATGGATTAAGGACCTGAATATCAGATCTAAAACCATAAGGTATATTGAACAACACATAGGTAAAAGTAAAACCCTCCATGACATCGAGACTAAAGGCATTTTCAAGGTGGAAACAGCATTCTCCGTATAAGTGGAAAAAGAGATAAACAGATGGGACTATATTAAGCTGCGAAGCTTCTGCATCTCAAAGAAAATAGTGCCTAGGGTACAAAAGTCACTCACAGAATGAGAGAAATTATTCATCCAATTAGACAAGGGGCGAATATCTAAGATATACAAGTTACTGACAGAACTTAACAAGAAAAAAAATCGAAACACATCAAAAAATGGGGAGAAGAAATGAACAATTTCTTAAAGAAGAAATACAAATGCCCAAAGGCACATGAAAAAATGTTACACATCACTAATTAGCAAGGAGATGCAAATCAAAACAACAATGAGGTACCACCTCATTCCACAGAGACTGACACACATCACAAAGAAGGAAAACCCAGTGCTGGTGGGGATGTGGAGAGAAAGGAACTCTCTCAAACCTATATTCATCACAGCATTATTTAAAATAGCCAGACTCTGGAAACAACCAAGATGTCCTTCAACAGATGAATGGCTAAAGAAACTGTGATACATAAACACAATGGAATATAATGCAGCAATCAGGAGAGATGAAGTCATGAAATTTTCCTACACATGGATGTAAATGGAAGCTATTATGCTGAGTGAAATAAGTCAGAGGGAGAGAGACACACAGAATAGTCTACTTATCTATAGGTTTTAAGAAAAATTAAAGACATCATTGTGATAATGCCCAGAGATGAAGGCCAAAAGGACTGGCTCACAATATGAAACTCACCTCAAAGAGGGGTGAGTGCAGTTTGAGAAATACACTAACTACCATGGTAATGTTAATGAATGAGAGAAGTAGAATGCCTATTTCGAATATAGG
>PVKC010021403.1:0-18186 GCA_004027635.1 Crocidura indochinensis | reverse complement strand
AGGTACTGAAGGTTGGGGTAATAGACTTAAAAGTGAAAATAAGCATTACAGGGGTGTGCTAAAGGGCAGATAATCAGATGGCCTTTATACATACACAATACATACCATCAAAAATGGGATATATTATTAATATGTACTGTGCCAGCGGGGGTGATAGTCCCCGTGTGGTTTTCAACATGTAAACTCTTAAGTTCTTGCTAGAGACTACCTTAGTAAAAATAAGTAACTAATCTAGAACAAGGCTGTAGAGAGGTGTTGGGGTCGCCCCTGTCCTGCACCCACCCTAGGCCTGGTTAAGCAGGCCCTCTCCAGCATGGCAGGGCCTAAGGAGCCCGGTGGAGAATGGGAGAAAAGCCCAGGGTACCTTCGAGCCCCACCAGTGGTCCCACCTTGGTGGCCTGCGCAGGCCTGTGGCCCAGGGAAGCTGTGGAGATCTGGAGCAAGGTGGCAGCAGGGTGCTGGGGTCACCCCCGTACTGCAACCCCCCCAGGCCTGGTTAAACAGGCCCTCTCTGGCATGGCAGGGCCTGCCGAGCCCCTCATAATATCTTTGTTTTCCCTTTTAGCTGGAAAATTTAGCATATTCAATCATCTCATTTCATATTTGTATTTTCATTATCATAGTCATTTGGAATACATAAGACTTTGTTCCATGACAATATATATATATATATATATATATATATATATTCAAAGTATGCTTTCTAAAGGAATAAAATGACATGAAGATAATTTGAAAATAATTAAATTAATATATTTTATAACAATGCATTTATTTTACTTTATTTATTTTAAAGATGGCTAGCAAAAGAAGGGGAAATTTGATGTGTTGAGGGAAAGGGAACAATTATCTGATAATTGGATGACAAGGTATTATTAATTCACCTACATTTCAAGACTACCATATTGTAGTCTCTGCAAATACGGACTTTGTGTGTCAGATTCCTGGAACAATGATGAAGCTAATACAGAAGAGTAAACAAAGTAAAAATGAGAGTTGGTGTACCACTTTACATAGGCTTTAAAATTTACTGGACAAAGGGCCAGTGAGGTGGCGCTAGAGGTAAGGTGTCTGCCTTGCAAGCGCTAGCCAAGGGAGAACCATGGTTCGATCCCCCGGCGTCCCATATGATTCCCTCCCAAACCAGGGGCAATTTCTGAGCACTTAGCCAGAAGTAACCCCTGAGCATCAAATGGGTGTGGCCCGAAAATACAACAACAACAAAAATCATTAAAAAAATAAATTAAAGGGGCCCGGGAGATAGCATGGGGAGATAGCATGGAGGTAAGGTGTTTGCCTTTCATGCAAAAGGTCATCGGTTTGAATCCCGGTGCCCCATATGATCCCCCGTGCCTGCCAGGAGCAATTTCTGAGCATGGAGCCAGGAGAAACCCCTGAGCACTGCCGGGTGTGACCCGAAAACCAAAAAAAAAAAAAAAAAAAAAAATTAAAAAAATTACTGGAAAAGGTTGGCTTTCATATTAATTAAAATGGGGAAGTTGGCTATTTGAAGAGACAAGCAGTGTGACCTAGATTATCACTATTCAGAATCTTTCAGATGCTTTGTGATGTCCAGAAAAAATAAAAGTAAAAGCAAAAATCCATGTGGAGAAAATTCAGAATACCTCAGCTTCTTTTTGTTATGCTTTGCTTTTATTTGAAATTTCTGATTCTTTTTAATAGAATGTCCAACATTTCTATTGGTTTCCGCAATAAAAAAATAAAACTTGCACTTCTCCGTAGACAAAAATTTAATGAATTCTGTTCCTCTCGTCAGTGCGGCCACCACAGAAAAAGGCAAATGAGTGGTAACCGTGGACTGCATGGTTCAGTGTCTCGTGTTATACTCTCATAAACTAATTGCATAATAGATTCAGGACTCCAAACCAAAAGAATGAAATCAAAATGTAATGGTTAAGACTTAAGTGCTTAGTTCTTTAAGATAAAGCAGAGCCTAGACTTTACAAAATATCTTTAGATATATTATATATCTGACCCATAGGATCAATAAGTTTTTCTAGTCTTTTGTGTTCAATGTTGTTAAATGGACAAATTTTAATTTAGTGGTACAAGGAAGCAGAATATAATACTCTATGAACCTTCCTTCTCTTTCTCGAATTTCTTGGACAGGCATCTATCTAATCCTGTGTTTAGCAATTGTTCTTTTACCAGACATATTATTCCCTAAATATACATATAAGTTCCGTTGTTGCTTTAAAGTTTTGACTTAATTATCACTTTCTCAGCAGAACTTCCTCCAATCGACACATTTAAATGAGTTATGAACACTTCATATGCTTGTGAATAAATTGTCTCTCTTGCCCTAATTTATTCACTGGATTTACCACATATCACATTATACATGTATATATGTCTGTACGTATACCTAGTCATAGGTACAAGCATATAGAGTCACTCCTAGTGCTCTATGATTACTCCTGCCTTTGTGGCTCATGGATTACTTTTGGTTGAACTTAGAGAAATTTATGGAGTTCCAGGAATGGAAACAGGTGTTTGTGGGCAGAGCATGTGCTCCGTCTGCTTTATTATCTGTCTGTTCCTCAGATACTTTTTATTGGCTTATTCTCTTTGAAATTGTCTTATAATTCTCTTTGAATATAAAATCCCTGAGAGGTAAAATGAGTTTGAATTCATCATACCAATATAGTATCCTCAATAATTAGTAATAGTATTTATAATATTTGTGTTTTTGGAAAGGGTATTTTTTTATTTATAAAGCTTTCTGATATTAACCTCATCCCCCAAATCAAAAAGAATGATAAAACATAGTAGCAAAGTAATTTTCTCACATTACCCTATTGGGGAAATTTATTCTATTTACGTAGAAAAGGAAAGAGGTCAGCCATAATCCAGAAATGTTTTCAGAAGCCTTCTTCATAGAAGTCAGCTGCTGGAAGTACTCCCTTCATGGCCTCTTCTTTGCTTTCTTAAATAACAATTCTTAATAATTAATATCAGAGAAAACCTTATTTTCTTCCCACAACACCTAGTGAAAGAAGCATATGTAGTGTAACAGCACATATATAACCCAACTTTACAGAAAATTATCTAAGGTTCGCCATACAAAATATAAGAAGCATAAAATCACTTATCGATTTGCTTCAATCAGAAAGAAACTTTACATAATGCTATTCCAAGCAGCTAACTTCACAGATGATTGTAATGAAAGTGTTGGTGTGTTTTTCCCATATGAAGCAAATTAAATTAGTACAATTATTTGAGTCTGAGCAGACAGTAGAAAATATTAAGCATATTAAAATTAATAATAAATGGCACTATTCTTCATGTGTCTACCTTACAAATATTTCTTTTAAATCAATTCTTTTATTTGCCTAAGTATGTGTCCTGTGCTTTAGACTCTGAGTTCTCTCATTTCAAATGCTCACTTAGGTAACATTTTGCCGAACTATAGCTTATCTACTCTGTAAAAATGGTGCCGCATCTATTTACTATTTCTGAGATTTCATACATGACTTGAATTCAGATAATAAATAATAATAGGCAATCATCTACAGTGGAATATAAATACCTTAAAATATTTTATTACTGAGGGGCTAGTCCAAAAACACAGCTGTAGGGCGTTTGCCTTGCACAAGGTTGACCCAGGACGGACCTGGGTTCTATTCCTGGTATCTTATATTGTCCCCCAAGCCAGGAGCAATAGCTAAGTGCATAGCCACTAGTAACACCTGAGTGCCACTGTGTGTTGCCCCAAAACCAAAAACCAAAAAAAAAAAATTATTATCTAGTATATTTTTATTGTTTTTACATCATTTTTTTGTTTGTTTCTTTTGGCCACTCCCATTTGATGCTCAGGGGTTTTCTACTAGCTAAGCACTCAGAAATTGTCCCTGGCCTGGGGGGACCATATGGGACCCTGGAGGATCTAACCCTGCGGTCCTTCCTTGGGTAGCGCTTGCAAGGCAGACACCTTACCTCTAGCACCACCTCGCTGGACCCTGTTTTTACATCATCTTTATTGAGATTTTTTTATTGAAATTTATAGCCAGATACCACTGATGGTCTTTAGGTATATACATTTGAAAACTATATAGGATGGATATAACAATAAAGATACATGCTTGCTTTGAGAATGTCTTTTTTTAAATATGTAATAATTATATATAATATATAGTTACATATATATAATTACTTATATATTTAATACAGTATATGATTATTTATAATATATATTAAAACACATATGATATATGTGCTTTATTTTTTAATTTAATTTAATTTATTTATTTATTTATTTTTATTTTTTTTGGGGGGGGCCACACCCATTTGATGCTCAGGGGTTACTCCTGGCTAGGCGCTTAGAAATTGCCTCTGGCTCAGGGGGACCATATGGGACACTGGGGAATCGAACCGTGGTTCTTCCTTGGCTAGCGCTTGCAAGGCAGACACCTTACCTCTAGCGCCACCTCTCCGGCACCGCATTTTATTGAAACCATTCTGTTTTATAAAGTTCTTTGCAATTGGGTTTCAAATATACAATGATTCAGGTCTAATCTCATCACAAAGTGTCGACCTCCCTTCTTCTACCATTGTTCCCAGAGTATATTCCATATTTGTTTTCTATGTATAAATTTAGGTAGGGAGTATAAATGGTGTGTTCAGAGTCAAACAAATCCTTGTTACCTAGGAAAAGCTGACAAGTTAAGCCTGGCACTCTTACATTTTATTATTTTAAAAGATTATTGGAAAGATGCTCTAAGAAATAATCCTATCTATTCTTTCCTAAAGAATTACCAACTTCCATCATTGAAGACCTGTGTCTATATCCTTAGACATCAAATACCTTGCAGAACATTCAACATTTGAATTTTTATTGTTACAAACATGTATGGCAGACTTATGTGTGATTACATTCTCTTCTGAGTAGATGAGGCAGAATTTGCAGACTTTCATCTTTTCCTGAGTTCTGAAAATGCCCTTGTTGTTGGTTGAGATTTTGAGAGAGAAAACTAAGTCGTCTCTTGGTGTGTGGGTTACATCTACTGATTTTGGAAGAATTTCTTTATATAATGGAGCTAGTAGATCTCAAATGGAAAATATTTTATATTTTATAACAAGAAAAATAACAGTATTTGTTACTCATATATAGAACAAGACACTAATGTTTCTGAGTTATAGAAAGTTAAATTTTATCTTGAGACATTTTACTAAAGGTAGCAGAGAAACAAGAAAATAGGCTGAATTTGTCTCAGCACATAAACTCAATTTGTCAGACCCCAAAATATGTTGGTTTTATCTACATGGATAATTTGTGTGGCTCTTCTCTTTTTGTTATTTATTTTAAAAGACTATAATTACACTGTCACTTGCTTTTCTGCTCATAAATACAGCTTACTCCTTAGTGTCAGGGAATTTTATGAAGATTTTTGTAGTTTGCTTGACTTGAATATTCAACTATTCTGCTATAATGGAAAAAAAAACTTGCATTCCAAACTTGCAGGAATTTATTACTTTGTTCAAATAAATGGAAAACTATAGATGTAGAAAAATTAGGAAGCAAAGTAAAGCTATAAAATATGATCTTGAATTACTGAAAATTATCTGAACAACATTGCAAATTTCTAGGACTTATAACAGTTAACTTGGAACTCATTTTCCACAGATTTTAGATACTGAAACCACTTGTAATTGATATGGTTCATTCTAAGGAGTATCTTACCTCAAATAAGTATCTTGTCTATACCTAAGGTAAAACTTTTTTTTTGGCGGGGGGGGGGGTCACACCTGGTGGCGCTCAGGGGTCACTCCTAGCTTTGCACTCAGAAATCACTCCTGCAGGCTTGGGGGACCATATGGGATGCTGGGAATTGACCTGGGGTCTGTCTGGTGTTGGCCACATGCAAGGCAAATGTCCTACCTATGTGCTGTTCTCCAGCCCCTAATAAGGTAAACCTTAAGGAGTGTAATGCTAAAAAGGGCTTATCTTTCCGTTGGGATAGCAATTAGCATATTATTTTATTACTTCAGTAGTTTTAAATGTATATTATCACTACACAAACATTACTGCATCCTATTGCCACCAATGAATGAGCCCATAAACTTTCACTAGGTTCCAATGTCACCACCAGTGTGATCTTTCCTCCATTCCCATTATTGGTTTTTAAACTTTGTAATCCAAGGTTAAGGGTTTGTATTATTTAATGCTCTCTTGTCTATTGATTTATTTCTATATATTAAATAAATGTTTCCTTATCTTTGTTAATATACTAAACATTTCAGTGCACATAGAAATTGATATCTGTCTTAATTATTTTTGTTGCTGTTTTGTAAGTAGATACTAAAGAGAATTATTAAGTAATATGGAAGGGTCTTTTTTTGGAATCTTCTATAATGCCTTTCATAAAGCCTGAACTAGAGAACATTCACACCAATTATGAGAAGATTTTTTATTTCTGCTTTCTTATCTGTTGCCAGCATCCTTTGTTTTCAGTCCTTCTCACTGGTGTGAGATGATACGTAATTTGATTTATAATTCTCTAATAATAAGTGATAATAAACAACTTTTATATGCCTACTTAGTTATCCATATAACTTCTAGGGGATATGATTATCCAACTCCTTTTTTAATATCTATACGTGCTTATTACATTTTTTGTTAATTTTGTTATTATTTTATATAGCTTAGATATTAGCATTTTATCTGAGATAGTGTTTGATCTTATTTAGTAGGGTGTCTTTTCATGTTAGCCTGAATTTCTGTCAGAAGAAATTTTTTTTTTGTCAGCAGTCCTACAAAAGAAGAAATGGAAACCAGTATATAAAATTATTTTTGGTGCTGAAAACATGGCAAAGTGAGTAAGGTGTTTGCCTTTCACACAGGCAACCAAGGTTCTCTCCCTGGTACCCCAACTCCCACCAGTTTTGAACAGCAATTGTTCACCTGATCTGACCCAAAATCCAAAAAAATTAATAATGATTTTCATGTTATAATTGCATAAAAAGTAACTATTAATTTCTATGTCAATACAAATTAAGGTTGAAATAATCAAATTAGAAGAAGAGAATAGTATGATTGTTTTAAATATGCTAAAATATATCATACAATCTTAAATGTAAACTATCAATACTGTAATTTCTACAAAATTTACTTTTGTTGGGGCCCGGGAGATAGCATGGAGGTAAGGCGTTTGCCTTTCTTGCAAAAGGTCATCGGTTCGAATCCCGGTGCCCATATGGTCCCCCGTGCCTGCCAGGAGCGATTTCTGAGCATGGAGCCAGGAGTAACCCCTGAGCACTGCCGGGTGTGACCCAAAAACCAAAAAAAAAAAAATTACTTTTGTTGTCAATTGGAATTGAATCTCAAACTGTTTGCAAATTATTACAGTGACTTGTTAAATACCCATTAAAGTACAAAGTTAATACGAATTAGAAGATTTTTAAAAACTCAAACATATTTTAAAAAGGATATTATTCTTTTGAACCGTATACATAGAATTTAAAGATTATTAAATAGATCATACTACTTAGGATATACTGGTAAAATACTTTATCAGATGGGAGAAGTAGCTAAAAGTTTTAATTTAGTGCCATAATTGTCAACACTGTTTTGAGACATTTTTAAACATTTGGTACAAAATAACATTCAATAATTATCAATACATTTCTTTAAAAAATAAATTTTGCAGAGTCTAAGGTGTATATTATAAATTCCAGAATATCTGCACTATTTAACACATGCATCTGACAACAGACACATCCAAATACCATATTTGCCCGCGTATAAGACAACTGGTCGTATAAGACGACCCCCTAATTTTACAGTTAAAACATAGGTTTAGGCCTATATTCGCTGTATAAGACAGAATGTTCCTGTGCTGCAACTGTATGTACCACAGTAAGCCAATCTCAACAAGCAAGGGTCCAAAGGTTATACTGTAATAGACTTCCTCTCTGACTCTGGCCCATTTGAGCAAGCTTTTGACAGTGTAGATTCAGGTACAGAACATTGTATAATTTTCGTTCATCAAAAGCCTGCTTGGATTGGCCGAGTTAGAGAGGGAGTCCGAGCAGCCTTGCAGTGATTGGTGCAGGATCGAGTTGGGAAATTCGATTTGTGGCAATATCCAAATGATTTTCGTTTAGCGGCATATCCAGACGTTTTTCCGGATATACTCGGCATATAAGACGACAAGACGACTCCCGATTTTCAGTTGACTTTTTTCATTTCAATATACGCCTGCAAATACGGTATATGATCTATAATACTTCAATATTTCGATATTTCAATGTTATACATTCAATATTATAATAGATCGTAGAACTGAATACACTGATAATAATATAAATTATACATTGTTTTTAACTATAAATATATAATGTAATTCATTAGCAGTACCATTACATATTGAAGAAACAATCTTCATCTATGGTTCAATAATTTTTGACAATTGGTAAGTAATGACAAATTTAGTATTTTTAGGACTTAAAAATGATTTTAAACTTATGAAATTACTATCATTATATTAAGAAATCATAAATAGATAAACTGTCATATTTCTAAAAATGATTTTAAGTAAAAATGTAAATCAGTGTTTAAATCAGGATTTGTCACTTAGTTGTATATACAACTTAGTATATAACAAAATATAATATCAATGGATATACATGACATGAACATAGCATTGCAGTTATATATTTTGTTCGTTTGTTTTTGGGTCACTCCTAGCAGCGTTCAGTGGTTATTCCTGGCTCTATGCTTAGAAATAGCTCATCGGTTGCTCAAGGGACCATAGGGGATGCTGGAATTTGAACCACTGACCTTCTGCATGTAAAGCAAACACCTTACCTCCATGATATCTCTCCAGTCCCTGTAGCTATATTTTCATGTTAAGAAAATATTTTGTGTAAGGGCTAGTATAAAGTTTATATGTTTTCAGCTCAATTCACTATGATTCATTAGTATGCCATATTAAGTTATCTATGGGTTGTAAACTATGAAGTATTTTTTAAAGTTATAAGAATGCAAAACTTAAAAGTATATGCAGCATTCTATAGAGGTTGGACTAGACCGCATTGCCACCAGCAGTGGATAAGAGTTCCTTTCTCTCCACATCCCCGCCAGCATTGATTGTTCTCATTCTTTGTGATGTATGCCAATCTCTGTAGTGTGAGATGGTATCTCATCCTTGTTTTGATTTGCCTCTCCCTGATGCTTAGTGATGAGGAGCATTTTTTCATGTGCCTTTTGGCCATTTGTATTTCTTTTTTTATCAAAGTGTCTATTCATTTCTTCTCCCCATTTTTTGATGGGATTAGATGTTTTTTCTTGTAAAGTTCTGTCAGAGCCCTGTATATTTTGGATATTAGCCTTATCTGATGGGTATTGGGTGAATAGTTTCTCCCACACGGTGGGTGACTCTTGTATCATGGGCACTATTTCTTTTGAGGTGTAGAAGCTTCTCGGCTTAATCTATTCCCATCTGCTGATATCTGCTTCCACTTGTTTTGAAAAGTGCAGTTTCTTCCTTGAAGATGCCTTTAATTTCAATGTCATGGGGTGTTCATTACATGACTGAAACCTAGTCACAATCATATTTGTAATCAAAATGTTTAAAGAAAAAGTATATGCAGCATAGAAATTATATTTATCACATATCAAATAGCTTTAATGTTATTAATTTTCCATTTATTGTAATACTGACATTTCAGCTATCACATTTGAGTTAACCAGAAAGGTTAAAATAGCACCTCTTCAATTATTTTGTGATATAGAATAATATGACAAAATATATTTTGTTCATTATTTATAAAGAGTTACATTTCTTATGAATACCAACTATAATAAATTATCATGATCTACCATAGTAAAGCAATATGCATTTTAATAACTGCTCACATTCAGATTTTGGTAAAGTTTGAAAATAAAATTATTTTATTGAGTTATTAGTCATATTGATTAACTAATGAGAGGTACCACCACAGTTTATCACATCAAATATGGCCGAAAATTGAAAATTATTTATAGAATATTGGCTTAATATCTATATGGCTTGTTTTCTTTTCTTTATTTTTTTTCTGGTTTGGGGCCACATCTGGTAACTGTCAGGGGCTAGTTCTGGTTATGTGCTCAGAAATAGGTCCTGGCTTGGGGAACCAAATGGAACAGAAGAGATCAAACTGAGGTCCCTCCAGGGTCAGCTGTGTGCAAGGCAAGTTCCCTACCACTGTACTACTGCTCAAAAATTGCTCCTGTCTTGGGGACCATATGGGAAGCCAGGATATTGAACAGAGGTCCGTCCTGAGCCAGCTGCATGCAAGGCAAATACCCTACCACTGTGCCATCGCTATAGTCCCTAAACTATCTAGTCAGATTTAACTAATAAATCATAGTATGATTTCTAAACTTATACCTACTGTCGATCCACTTTATATTTAAAAAATAAGAAAACTTAAGACTGTGGGTATTGAAAAAAGATTTAGGAATGGATGGGAATCAGAGATATTTAAATTTTCAAATAAAGTCATCCATAAATTATTATTTTCATCAGTCATCTGATAATCCAAACAGCATAAACCAAATTTAAATCTTTCTTTTTTTATTATTGGGGTGAAGTACAGTGATTTACAATATATTTATTGTTAATGACAGTTTTCTGTGTACATACTACCAGCACTACAATGATTGCCACCTGACTTCTCTAAAGTCTGAATATATTTTTAAATTGGAAATGACTGATGAATTTTTAATGAATTTTTATTTTTGGGCATAGAAAATATTTGTAATGTATTTGTGATATCATGTCTTTGTAGTGATCAATAACTTATTTATAACAATGTATATAAATTATTTTAAACCTTGAATCCAACTAAAACTAAGTATTGGGTATTTACTTGCTAAGTTTTTATTATCTATCAAATTTTTAGAAATTTGTAACTCCTAACATATTCTAACAATGCTATGGCTAGGTCCAATTTTGAAAGATCACATTTTCAAGATATCAAATATATTTCTAAAATTAAGAGAAAAGTTTCGAATCAAATTTTCAATTGTAAACTCAGGTAAACATTCGTTTTTGTAGTATATTTTTGTATCTTAAACCATGTTTTCCTTGAGTTTTAAAATGTATTAACTGAATATTTAAATGTGCCACTCAAGGAAAAAATTTAAAAAATGACTTCATTAATCAACACAGATTTATCATGAAAATATTTCTGGTATAAAAGTTTCTCAGATTTTCTTATTTGTTTTATCTTATTTACATCCAAAGAATATAAAATAATTTGTAAATTGATTTGTTTTTTGTTTTGATTTGTGTTTTGTTTTTTTTTTTGGGCCATACCCGTTTGATGCTCAGGGCTTGCTCAGAAATCGCTCCTGGCTTGGGGGGACCATATGGGACGTTGGGGGATAGAACCAAAGTCCTTCCTTGGCTAATGCTTGTAGGCAGACACCTTACCTCTAGCGCCACCTCGCCGGACCCAATATCTTTTGTTTGTTTGTTTGTTTGTTCTTTTTTGTTTTAAATTGAATATATGTATGTATCTACATAATTACTAGCAAAATATTTTGAAGAATGCTTAGATATTTTTCTAAGCTTTTTTTAATTCTTGAGTCTTATTGCAAAACAAAACATTTACAAAAGTTGATAAAATGTATGTCTTCTATATAAAATCTTATTGCATATTTTCTACCAAAAAAGTTCCCAAGATCTTTTATAACTGTTCTTATATCACTTGTAATCTGTGCCTTACTTTTAAATAACAACAAATGTTTTAGACACTGGAGTTAAAAAAAATCAATAGGTAAGTCACAGACCTTCAATACATAAGACACATTATTTGGGTAAGGTAATAAATAACAAAAACACAAGCAGGGAAATAAATAATGCCAATTTAGATAGTATTCTAAATACTATAAATAAAGTGAAAGTCATGAATAATAAAATAGGATATATTTTGAAGATAGGTAGAGCAGAGCTCTGTGACTGATAATATATAATGAAAGAAAATAAATTAAATATGATGCTTAATAACTAGTACTTTGAAAGGAAAATAAATGAAAGAAAGAATAAGTTTGTTTTAGTATTAATTATAAATTCAACTCATAAGGCTAAATATCAGTGTTAGTATTAGGTGTGTGTGTGTATGTGTGTGTGTTTGTGTGTGTGTGTGTGTGTGTGTGTGTGTGTGTGTGTGTGCGTGCTTTAGGGGAAATTTCTTTATTGAATTATTGGAACCACTCAGCCTTGCAACCCATTTGTGATAATACACAGAATGAAAGAAGTAGGAACTTCCCTAAATTGTTACTATTAATTAGGTGATAGAAAGAAAACAAAGATTATGAAGGTGTTGAATAAATTGTGTCAGTAGTATTAGGAAAGCTTTCTTTTTTCTTTTTTTCTTTTTTTTTTTCTGCTGTTAGCATGAGAAGCCAAAAACAATTACTTAATTAGGATACAAGTCAAGTTTTATTTCAAATATAATGAAGTCAGGCATTTCTCTGTGTGTTAGAAAAGTCAGCAAGGTTCTGATGTCAGCAAGGTACTAATCTTCTTTGTATTTCTACCTCTCTTCTTTGTGTGTTGTCTTACATATAAAAATATGATTCCTCAAGGAAAAAACAAGGCATCATACTGCTTTTAGTCACAGTGTTTGTATTCTAGGCAAGAACAACAAATGTAAGTCATATGACATGTTACACATTAATTGAAGTCTAAGATTTAAAGAAACTTCCTTTAGATCAGACAAATAACATCTGCTGTGTTCTGTTGACAAGAATATAATCTCGAGAATAAGCATATATTCTCAGAAATTTAAGTATGAACATTTGCAGCAAAATAAACTTTAATCCTAATTGAAATCTTAATTTTGCTACTGAAGACTTTTTCCCTGAAAATCTTGTTTACAGTTTCTTTTTTTTTTAATTTAAATTTTTATTGTGACTGAAGTTCATTACACAGAATTATTTACGGTACATAGTGACAATGAATGAAGGGCATTCCCACCACCAATGTCCTCCCTCCACTCCTGTTTCCAGCATGTCTCCCATATCTCCCTCCTTTGCTCTCCCTCTCCCCCTCGCCCCCCCTCCCAGAATACTAGTGTAACTGGTCTCCACTTAGCAGCTGGTTGTAGGTCGGGTATCTATTCTGTTTGGTGTTCCAGTCTAAGTATGATTACTGTTGTTATTGGGAAGTTATCATTTATTAAACCTTTATTTTACATTAACATCATTTTAGCAGAATGGATGTTAAAATTATTCAAGTTAAGTTTTAGTACCTATGAAAGCCATAGTTTTCATGTAAATTGTCAATCTAGGTTTCAAAGATAGTATTAGAATGTCATGTGATCCTAGAAGGAATCCCTGAATACTTCCTGAGGAGACTTCTGAGCACAAATTCAGAGATAGCCCTTGAATTGCAAGGTATGTGCACCTCTAAAATGAATCAAATTAGTCTTTATGCTTCTAATATTGAAACTTTTAAATTGTATGTTGTTACATAATCCTTACTGGTCATAAGTGATGGTCTTCCAGCAATACTCAAGGGGCTATGTAATGCTAGGGACAATTGGAGTGACTCATGACATACACATTAAACTCTATAATATCTTAATATCTTTCAATTCCTTAGTATTTTATTTTTAATTATTTTATTAATCTGACAAAATAAGTGCTTCTCATTATTTTTATTATTTCAAAAGTAACATATTGGAAAAAAAAACAGTTCTATGTTTCTAGAACATTGCATAAGCTGTTTATAATCAGAAATTCTAATAAAACTGCTTTTTTTTTTTTTTTTTGAATTTTGGACCTATCCATTGACGCCCAGGGGTTACTCCTGGCTATGAGCTCAGAAATCGCTCCTGGCTTGGGGGATCAAATGAGATGCAGGGGGATTGAACCTTGGTCCGTCCTAGGCTAGCATGCTCAAGGCAGATGTCTAATGGCTTGCTCTACCGCTCCTGCTTAAATTTATTTGCACTGTAGTTCAGCAGTAAAACAATTTTAATTTTATTTGCATTTTTTAACTAAATTTAATTTAATACTTCAAATTTTCATGAAAACATTACAAAACTGAAAAGTTCATAATCATCTCTGTTTTGATTTGGTTTTGTGGATTTTTGATTGTCCTTTATGTTTCTCTAGTGCACAGGAAAGGACTTTTATTGTGTACATGAGTGCTTTTATGTTTGTTTCGTTTTTTTTTGGGGGGGTGGGCAGACCTGATATCATTCAAGTATATTCCAGATTCTGCGTTCAGAAAACACGCCTGGCAGTCATGGAGACGATATAGAATGCCAGGGACTGAAGTAAATGCTCTACCAACTGTGCTATCACTCTGGCCTCTATGCTTGATTTTCCTTAACAAACACATTATCTCTTGTGATTCAAGTTACCAAGTGATAATTATAGAAGCAGAATGCTTAGATTGATTTCTATGGAATTTATTTTGTAACATATGAGAAGCTGTTGTCAACATTATATTCAGAAATTAATTTGAAAATAAATCTAATAGGGGCCGGAGAGATAGCACAGATGTAAGGCACTTGCCTTACATGCCTTACATGGTTCGAATTCCGGCATGCCATATGGTCTCCTGAGCCTGCCAGGAGTAACTTCTGAGTGTTGCCGGATATGACCCCAAACCAAAAATAAGTAATATATTTTGCATTTTAATCTGTCCCTCAATAACATAGTTTCATTTAAAGTGTCAAAGTAATTTAACTTTTTACTTTTATCATCAAATTTATACTTATAGTGCTGTACTTACCAAATCAGACTTACTTCATACTATATATAAATATAAATCACCTTCGGATTTATCTAAAACACGATTCAATAAATTAGAAACTAATAGAATTCTCTATAATAGCACTCTGTGTAGCATAGCAAAAATTAATTTAAAATAACTTCATAAACTAAGTCATGAGAGAAAATTTTCCAACTGAAATCTTTGGAAAGATACTTTTTGTATTTTAGTTTTCCTTTGTGCAACTCATTATCTTCAGAATCCGATTATAACAAATATGAGAAATCATTATGCAAGTGAAGGTAGATTAATGATTGAAGTGTTCCAAATTCCTAATATTTCTATGATTGAAAAATACAATGATTTATTTTATTGCTAATTTATAATGACATGTTACTATTTGAAGGATATAAACAATCAGAATATAAAATATGTTTTATTAAAGTTTAAGCAAAAGCAATGAATCATATTATAGTCAATTAAAAGTTGGGAATAGAAATAATTCAAGTTGGGACCGGCGAGGTGGTGCTAGAGGTAAGGTGTCTGCCTTGCAAGCGCTGACCAAGGAAGGACCGTGGTTTGATTCCCCGGCGTCCCATATGGTCCCCCCAAGACAGGGGCAATTTCTGAGTGCTTAGCCAGGATTACCCCTGAGCATCAAGCAAGTGTTGCCTGAAAAACAAAAGAAAAAAGAAATGATTCAAGTTATGGAGGACATGTTTGATCTGAATGCCCTAAAATCACTAACAATGATTCATCTTCCATTAGCACCTCTGGAGTGTCCATTATAAAAGCAAGGGTTTTAAATACATATACATATTTTATAAATTCACTACATATATAAATGTTCTATGTTTATAAATTACATATACACACATATTTTATATATACACTACATTTATAAATGTTATATATATATATATACATATATATATATATATATAATGCTGTAGCTATTGTTGTTTGGGGACCACACCCATCTGTGTAAGTGCTTACTCCTGACTCTGATCTCAGTGATCACTCCTGGTGGATTCAGGATAACTGCCTGCAAAGCAAGAATATTAACTACTATCAACTATTGGAGGTAAGTTGTTACTGGTAGTGACTGGGATTAGTGGTAGAATGTTATATGCATAAAACTTAACTATCAACACTGTAAATCATAATTTTACATAAATTTATTTTAATTAAAGTAATATTAAAATATAATGTCTAATGATTCTTCCCAGGTAGTCTTTTCTGGGCTGATACCTCTGAAGCATTGTCTGAATGAGTGAGGGCAGACCTTGCCTTCTGTCTAAGCCACAGCAGCTCATAGCTATACACCACCAGAGCCTTCAGCATATAAATGACTTGGATGAACGCTCACTACTAATCTCAGAAGAAATGCCAAGTCACAAAATCACCCTGGTTCAGAGCTCCAGAGCACATTGCTGCATACAAAGCAGTCAACACCTTCAAATTCCCCAATAATGAAAGTCCCCTAGGAGCAATGCAAATTAAGTGGCAAAGTGGCATAGGAGCCCACTAAGCTAAATAGTGAAAATAGTAACACAGCAGGTGCAACTCATAACAAAAAGCTCAGTAAGTAGTCTTCATTGACTTTAACAGCACCATTGTGAGATATAAGGATCTTCACAAAATGTCTTTTATTCAACATTTTTTATAATTCCATTTACCATTCTGTTGTGACAAGTAATATAAAATAAATTATTATATGCATTCTAAAAAGAGAAAAATGAGCATAGACAACACTCAAAAGAATGAGTTATGGGCATGTTTCTGTAAAACTTGACACAAGGAAACAGAGTCTAGAATAGACTATTTGAAAATTCCACTATAAAAAGCCTATCTGAAGTGAAATTTAAATTGACATTTAAATATTTGGAGCAATATCAAAAGAAAGGTATTATAGACCACTGAATAACCTACATAAATATAAATTGTAAATCCTGGGAATTAAAAAAAGCTAACATTTTGTCTCTGAGAACTTTAGAAAAATACAACTATACTATTCACTCAAATACAACCATTTTTTAAGAGTTCTGTTTGACAACTTGTCTTCCAAAATTGTCTAAGTTCATTATTATATGATATCTATTCAAATATCTCTTATTAAAAATTCCCAAAATTTTCTTGCATATAGTTGACCCAGGTTTGATACCCATCATCCCATATGATCACCACAGCCTGCCAAGAGTGATTTCTGAGTTCATAGTCAGGAATAACCTCTGAGTGCCAACGGGTGTCTTCCAAGCTAATTATTACAAGCAAATTATTTTCCCTACCTTGAAGATTCATTCTCCTGTCAAATGTCCAAATGTATTTAGTATTTGACCTGAGTGTTCCTGTGAAGCTCCTCCACAAATAGGTAAATCATCTTACTGTTCCCTCAGGTTATATAAAAATAAATTCTGCCTTCTAGTCAAATACTAGATGTATACACTTAAGCAAAATTATGAAATGCTGTTTTTACTTTTTCAGGTACAAAATAATTCTGAGTAGTTTAATTGATATTTCATGCTTAGAGTAGACAGAAACATATTAAAACATTGAAAATTGAACAATATAAAAGGTTTTAATTTAATAGATGTTTAACTATATATTGTATTCTACATTTTCCCTCTCCTTAAAGAAAATTGCTTAAATATAGAAATTGACTTTATGCAGTTTATTGTCTGCTGAATATGCTAGTTTTACGTAGATATGTGGATTTTTTTATAAGACAATATCCTTGAATGTGTAAAAGTCTACATCTAAGTAAATATTGCAGAAATACATTAGTATTTCATTTTTACCAATACACATCAGTATGCAAAAATTAGATTTTGGAAATTTAACCGTTTGAAGTATTTTTTAAAATCATAAACTTAAATCCTTATGAAAAGCATTTTACATTTAGTGAAGTACTTTTATGTTACTGGCTTTTCTGCAAATGAATCAAAAGTCAAGACAAAAACATACTAGAGAACAATTTGAAATATTCAGTGAAGTAGAAAGAAATGACATTAACAGAAAAGTCATTTGACTCATATATTTATTTAAAAAATGTTATTAAAATATGTTTTTGTAACCCATTAGGCATCAAGACCAACCTCCTATACCAATGAACAAGTACCCAGTTCCCAAGTAAAGAGACACCCACTCAAACTCACACCTCGTTCCTGGCAAGAAAATGAAACCAACACCCTGACTGACTCATGCTGTGTGGCCCTCCTAATCACCTCTCCCACTTGTGGACTGTGGCTTGATACCGGATTAGCTCCCATTGTAAGAACTCTACCCAAGACCTCCCTGCGTGGAGTCGACACCCCACGACGAAATATCAAAAGACAATGGGGAAGCATATACTATCATCATTAGTATAGACCTATATAACACTACCTCTTATACTGTTTCTCCCCAAATGTATAGTAATCTCCTATATCACTTTCTCCCTTTTTCTTTGTTTTTT
>PVKC010021402.1:0-18168 GCA_004027635.1 Crocidura indochinensis | reverse complement strand
TCCCCCGGATCCCCATATGGCCCCCCGTGCCTGCCAGGAGCGACTTCTGAGCGAATAGCCAGGAGTAACCCCTGAGCGTCACCGGGTGTGGCCCAAAAACCAAAAAAAAAAAAAAAAAAAAAAAAAGAAAGCTTAGCTTAGAAGCCATGTGGAGAAATACACACGGTGGTTAGGGCCCAGTAATAAAACTGGCTGTCTCCTGAAACTTCACCTTACTCCTTGTGACTTTCTACGTCAATATCCTGTGCCTTCAGACCTACTGGACGAAGGGGCTACAGGTGCCGTGCTGTGCCAAGAAAGGCCTCCTCCCCACCACTAGGACTCTGTATTTTATATTAATACAACAGCTGCTGTGGGAAGGCTATTATATCTATGCCATAAGTGGGTCCTGTCACTGGTTCTCTGTCCCAGGTGTGGGTCTGTCACACTGTTGCTTGGAAACATTCTTTGCAATGTCACCTGTCTTGGTCCTCACAGGGGCCTCTGGCCCTTGTACCAGAGTACGAGGTCCTCTTGGTGCTCAGAGCCATATGCCCTGTGGCTGTGGAGTGGAAGGTGTGGTGCTTCACAGTTCCCTCCTATATAAACTGCACTAGGAGCCAGGAATATACTGCAAGATGGCCCTGCACAGAGCCGCCAAGGCATGGCCACTGGCTGTCTAAACCCAGCATAGTCGGCAAAGGGTCTGTTGTGTGTCCCCAGGACACAGGAGGAAAGAGGCCCACACAGCCAGTGCTCCTCACCATGCTGCCCAAAGGGGTCCCCCACCAGGAAGAGTCAGTCCAGGTGAGATACGTACCACGGCCTCTCCCGAGGCCACTCACACACTCCCTATCTTGCCCTAGACCCTACCTACCTGGGAGGCTGGAGCTCAGGTCACCAAGGTCTGCAAAGGGGTCCAGGCTCTGAGACTTGCTGTGGCTGTCCAGGGGCACGGAGGGGCCTGGTGGGCCTCCAGGGGGGAAGAAGGAGCCTGCAAAAGGCAGTGCTTTCAGGCACAGAATATGAGCATGGCCTCATCCCCACAAAGGTGGCAGCTGGCTGGGGGCCAGTGCTCAGTGTAGACAGGGGATCCCCAGTCTCTACCTTCCATGGCCTGGGCAGGAGGTACGGCCTCCGCCCAGGCATCCCAAGCACCTAGCAGGTCTGGATGGCTGGAAGAGGCTGTCATCTTGCCAGGCTCTGCGGGCAGCTCCCCTGGGGAGAAGGGACTTCACTGAGTGGCCCCTGGAATGCCCAGATGGAAGCTCCCCACCCTATTGAGTGGTGACCCCAAGGCCACTCTCCCATCCACCCAGGCCAGGCCAAGCCAACACAACAGCAGCTGCCCCCTACTGCCACAGGACCTAGGCCCCACTTACCCAAATGTAGTAAGTCGCTGGCAGCTGGGGGTGGGGCGCTGTGGGTGGATGGGAAGGATGAGGGAGCAGTACAGTCACTAGTCAGGAGTTCACTAAAAAGGCTTGTATGGGGGCAGGGCTGGGCGTCTGAGTCAGACGATAAGAGGGGGCCGAAGGGGTCAGCTGGGGGAGGAGAGAACAAAGGATGAGCAGGGCCCGTCCCAGCCTCACTCAGTCAGGGCAGTGACCCCATCCCAGAAAACTCATTCCAGGGCCTGTCCCAGCCCTACTCACTCAGGGCAGTGGACCCTGGCTGCAGGCAACTCTGAGCATTCGGGGCAGGTGTGGGGCTGCCTAGGAGCAGGTCTGTGGCACTGTTGGGAGCAGAGGGACCACCCAGGAGGGAGTTGAGCAGGTCAGCATTGCTGGGGGTGGCCCCTCGGGTGGTCACTGGAGGGGCCAGCTCTGGCTCTGAGTGTAGGCCTAGGAGGTCGACGTTGTCCTCCTGTGGGACTGGCTCCAGAAGTGCATGTAGGCCAGTTACGTCACCTGGCACGGCACTGTCCGCCACCCTGGCTAGGGCACAGGGCACCTCCTCATCCGCCGTGTCCCTGCCTTCGCCTGACAGTTCGTCCTCGACCTGGCCTTCCGAGCTGGCAGGAGGGCTTTCTGTGGGGAAGTGGCTTTCTGCGCCCACCTCAGAGTCTTTCTCCTCTGAAAAGCAAGCAGCAGGCTCAGAGGCATGTGTCTGGGAGGGGAGCAGGGGGCAGGGCGTGGGGAGGGGACCCGCTGTCACCCACCCTGCCAGTCCAGAGTGTGCAGGAAGTGGTTGGAATCAGTGCTGCTGCTGGGCAGAGAGGACGGCTCCGGGGGCTCAGTGTCAGGGGACGCTGCCTCTGCCTCGTACCGTGCAGTGGAGCCTGGCTGCCGGGGGAGCTCCGGCTTCCCTGCAAAATACATGGACGGTCAGGCCCCTTAGGCCCCTCAGGTCCCAGGCTGGGAAGCGGAAAGTGCCATGAGAATGGGCAGAGTGGCAGAGGCCAGCACAGCACTGGGGCTCGTGGGTTGGTACACGACCTGGCCATGGCAGACCCTCCAAGGACAGAGGTAAAGTGTAAAGTGACTCAATTTGTCTCCATCTCAGGACCACACCTGCCTCTACACTATGCTCTGGGCTAATGGGGCTTGGGAGGCCATGCAGTGCCTTATCAAATGTTGGGGCAATATAGCTGCACACATACTCAACCCTTGGACCTACTTTTCCAGCATAAAAGTCACCAAAAACATTTCTCTTTGGGGGATATATGGGTTTGGGCCACACACACTCAGTGTTGCTCAAAGGTCACTCCTAATAACGTTGATGAAAATGGGGTCAGCTATGTACAAGGCAAGAGCCTTAACCCTTTTGGGTCCTCTCAAAGAAATGAAATATGAGATGAGGTTCAATATGAAGATAAGCAAACACAGCAGGAAGGGGTACCACTGAGCCCAGCAGAAAACCCCAGCAAATGCCAGCCTCCTGTCCCAACCTGGAGGGACTTGTCCAGAGCAGCCATGTTGTTAGCCCATGTGGGCCTGAATCTTGTACTCTGGCCATCAGAAACCAGGGCAGCGGGCATTTATTTCTTGGAGGTGCTCACCAAACTTGGTCAGAATGTCTTGCTGCTCCTCCCGACTGGAAAACAGGATTTTGGGGTTCAGGCCCCTCATGCTGGTACTCTCCCAAGGTGGAGCCTCCTGGCTGGGCTGATCCCGGGGCTGCACCTCCACCTCCAGGCTCACTTGGAACAGATCCGGGTATTTCTCCTGGATGTCACAGGCATCTAGGTCGTACCTGCGAGGATGGGGACTCAACAGGACAATGCACCCCACCCTTTGCTGCCCACATGGCCCTGGAGCAGCTCCGTGGTGCGATTCTGGTTCAGTCCCCATGGGCCCTGCACATTAGGCACGTCAGCAGAGATATCCCTGGGGATAATGAGGTCCCTGTGTGTGTGGGGGGGGGAGGTAAGACTGCCACTAGCCCTCCCTGAGGTGCCCAGTTAACTGTATCATTGTCTTCAGTGCCCCACAATGTTCCCCGACACTAGCTCACACCACCTGGGGACAGACATGAGGACAGGAACACAAAGGCAGCAGGTGCTGATGTTCAGACATAGGTCTTTGGGTCCAGTGAGGCCAGAGAAATTGGCACAGCTGTCCTTCCAGCTCTGTCACACCATCCCATACTATGGACGGCAACTGTCCCTCTGTTCTGCCCAAAGCCACCTAGGTCAAGTGCAGACACAACGTGGAATGGCCAGCCTTGTGCACACCCCCAATTAAGGCTTGGCTCCAGGCACCACTGGTGTTCATCCTGTCTCTCTCGCTGGCCCTCAGGACAGCCAATGCTGGGCCTGACCACTCCCAGCTCAGTGAGGGCACAATGGGGGTCTGTGAGCCTAGGGTACCTCCAGAAAACAGGCCTGGTGACAGTGCAATAGGGACCCCAAATATCAGGCCCTACTGAGGGGCTGAGGAAAAGCACCACTGCCCTTGCTTGAGACGTGGCTCCTGCCTGGACCATGGTTGTGGTGCTCAGTGGGTAGAGAACATGCATCTTCACAAGCTGCTGGACTATAAGCTCTGGAGAAACGCCCACGTACTCCAAGTGACACATGTATGTGCTCTGGTATACCCGTGTGTGTTCTAGGGATATATGTACATGCTCTGGGGACACAGGTACATGCTCTGGGTATAATCATGTATGCTCAGGGAATACTCCGGTGCTCCAGCAACACATGGACATGCTCTAGGTATACTCGTGTTCTGGGGATACTTGTGCAATGCCCTGGGGGAGGCCTCTGCCCAACATTTAGGCTTCGTAGGTTCTGCCATGGTGTCCTCATGCTCCCTGGGCCCCATCTTGGCTGACTCAGGCCTGCAATTCCCCCTACCTGCCAGTGACACTGGTTGATCTCATGGCATTGCCCTGTAGCCAGGCAGTCAGCATCATTTGGCCAGAAAATGCTATTAACTTGAAGGAGCCCTGAATCACCAGGCACCACCATCTTTCTACTCAGAAACCTCTCTGTTTGACTGAAGAACATGAAGCTGATCTATTTTTTCCCTCACAGAGCTTTGGTTTGGCTTCTGAGCTACACAGTAGCAATCAGGGGCTAATGCTGATGGCACAGGGATGGGGGGACACCCTGGCTGCAGACTGCTTCTCCAGCACTGATTTGTTTCTGCAGAGGCTGAAGGAAGAAGCCTCTCCTACTCAGCACACAAACCCAAACCATCTCCAGTGAGTCTTGTTGTGTACATGCAGAAGGGTGGGACACAAGGGAGCTGGGGTCTCTCCCTAGGAGTGGGACTGGCAACTGTGTGTATCTGTCAGACCTCTTGACTCATTTCCTGACCCCCACTCTTCTTGAGCACAGACTACTGCTGCAAACATGAGGGCTCAAAGCACTAGTTTCCAGACACTTCCTGAATGTGGCAGTGGAAGCAACAGCAAGTCCCTGTGCCTACATTCAATCCATTGACTGCTGAGAGTGGGAAAACTGACAAGGCTGGAAGGCCTAAAGCACCGACCCACTGAGAATAGGTCCCCGAAGCATGAAGACTGCTGCTGGCCTTAGCCAAGCCATGGCTCCCTCTGCTCATGAAGATAGCCATAGTCCAGGACGTTAGCCAAGGGCTGGAATCCACCCAGACCCACCTTAAGTTCACTCAGACCCACCCCTAAGTTACACATATCCTGCTGCAAATAAAGCCTCTCCCAGCAGTTCCCAAAAGACTGACTTTAGTCACCCACATAGGAGTCACCTTGCACAAGTCACCCACAGGTGCCATCACTGACGTGCTATCCACATACGTGTCCACCCACCCAGGAGCCTCTTCACACATCACCCACATGTAGCACCTGCACAGGAGCTATCTACATAGGAGTCAACAGCAGAGTCACCCATACACGTCACCACATACAAACTACCCGCACATGTTACCTAGTTACCACCTGCACGTGTCATCCTCACACAAGACACCCATGCCACCTGTACGAGCCCAGAAAAGCCATCTACACATGGCTCTGCACATGTGACCACCATGTGCCACTCCATCGTGTCACCTGTGCATTTCCCTAGAGAGGCCCATCAACAAGGCATGAGCTGCTTCAAATACAGGGTCCACACCAGGCAGAGGTAGAGAGACCCAAGGAACAGCTGGGTTCAAGGCACAGGCCCTAGTACCACAAGCCTGCTGGAACCCCCCACAACTTGCCCACACGTGAAGCACTACAGCAACATACTTGGCAAACTTCACGGTTGTTGCGTTCCGAGGCACAAACCCTGTGTGGAACTGGATCTGGAACATCTTCATGGACGCCATCTGTGGGGAGGACAAAGGCAGCCATGCTGAGGTGAGGTCACATGTGCGGGCAGCCCAGGATGTGGTCGCATGGATTGGGGACCAAGACTCACCTTGGCTTGCAGCCTCCCACCCAGTGTGGAACGAGCATGGTAGATAACCAGGAGCACATCCCCTTGCATGGTCACACCCAGGGGAATAACCGCTCTGCCGTCCTCGATCTTAAATTCCCTACACAGCGGGGCCAGAGACACAGGACAGTGAGTACAGCCTTCCTTTAAACATGGGTAAGCTGGGTTCAATTCCTAGCACCATAAAGGATCCCTCAAGCCTAGTCAGTGACCCCCGAAAGTGTGTGTCCATGTTTGTAGTCCAACTCCTCCCTCCCTGCCCTGTGCCTAACAAAATAAAATACAAATCCCTGCACTAGAAAAAGCCAGAGCCCCTTGGCCTGTCACTGGGCACTGCTGGCAGCACAGCCAAGTGCTTTCGGGTCTCAGGGTTCTCAGCAAATGACAGTTGAGCTTTATGGATAGCTGCTGTGGCACACAGGAGGGAGCAAGCCCCACGCCTTCAGTCAGCTGAAATCTCCTGTGGAAAGGCAGCCAGGCAGTCTGGGTTCCCCCCCCCCCACTCACTCACCGCATCTTGTCGTATTCCTGGGACGTGGTGGTGACGCGCTCGCCCCCCACGTAGGCTTCACAGAAGGGCCTGCAGCCACTGCGCTGCTTGCTGAAGAGCGGCACGGGCGTCATGACCACAGCCCGCACCAGGAGGGGCTTGCGGTGGGGCGTGATGGGCTCCTCTGCCACCATGTCACACATGTACTCAATATACCTGGTGGCAGGGCCAAAAACATTACCTTTCTGCACCTTCCTGCCTGTTCACATCAACATGTCTTGTCCACATAGCAGCAGCACACCTTGTTTTTGGGTCCAATGTGTGCCTGCACTGTAAGGGATCCTGTATGCTTAAGAGCTGTGAAGGCTCAAAACACTTGCTGCCAACTTCCAAAAGGACCAGGAGACTCAGGACTGGTAAGTTTCGAGACTTGACTTTCCCAGGTCAGTGAGCAGCAGTTTGGAGGCACAGGACACTCACTTCCTCCTGGTGTGTCCGAGTGTTCCCACACGTGCACTCGTTCTGCTACTCTCTCCCTACACACACATGTTGTTATTCTTCCCACATGCACACACGTTCGGCTGCTCTCCCCCCACATGTACACGTGTTCCCACCCTATCCGTGCATGTGTTCTGCTCTTCCCATGTATACACAAGTTCTGGTCTCTTCCCATGTGTGCACACGTGTTCTGGTGCTCCCTCCCCATGTGTACATGTGTTCTGCTCTCTCCCTACGTGTGCAAGCATGTTCTGCTCTCTCCCAGCCTGTACACAGCCTAAACTCCCCGTCCTCCTGGTAATGCTCCCTGGTCTGCGACGCCTGTCCTGGTACCCTGAGCACTGTCTCTGATGGCTCCTGCCAGGCCTGCTGACAGCTGGGAGGTGAGCCGTGTTGTCGCTAAGCCAGAGAAGAACCACTCTGAAGCTCGTTAATGTGCAGTGCTGCACCTCAGCCCTCTAGGGAAGGGAAGGAAGGGCTGGGCATGGCAGAGGCCCAGTGCAGGAGTGGACCCTGGAACAGCACAGAGGGGAGCATCCACAATCTAGGGGTCCCACCACATCTTCAAGAAGACACACCGTTTGTGCGATGGCCAGATGCCTGGTGGGCAGCGCTTCATGCTGAACATGTACACAGCAGCCTCAGCAGTGCTGAAGAGGCGGCAGAAGCAGAGGAAGGAGCAGACGGCCACGGCGGAGGCAGCTCTCCCATCCTAGGGCACACACGGGGCTTGCATGCTATTCGAGGTCAAGACACCTCCTGGAGATGCCTCCCACCCTCAGCCAGCCCCACCCACAGGGCTGCTACCTTCCCTGGGCCCTGCCTGGCCCACACACACCAGGCCAGCCCCTGCAGAGGCCCAGAGGTCAAGCAGTTTAGCTCTGTGCAGGGCTGCCAAGACCCTGGCCCAAACTAGGATGTTCATTCCCACAGGAGACCAGGGGTTCTGGAGGCAGCTTCCCAAGGCAGGCCGCTGAACAGACAGTCTCAGGGTGACAGGCAACCAATACAGATGCGACCAGGATGTGACAGGCAGCCCACTGACAGGTCTACTCACCACACAATGCACCACGCAGATGTTCTTAGGATCCTGCCGCAGCCACACATGCATCTCCTTGCAGATGCTATACAGACAGTGCAAGTGTGGGGCCCGACGGGCGGCCCAACCACACTCAGACACCTGTGGGGATGGGACACTGCTAGCCTAGGCTGCAGGAAGGCCATCGAGTGCTCCCCACCCATCCCGGCAAAGGGCAAAGAACAGCCTTTCACGAGCATGGCCAGGGTGGGCAGTGGGGGTGGTGACAGACACCGATGCCAACAGAGCAAATATGGCAGCTGCTTGTTTCGGGTCTCATCTGGGCAGCCCAAAGGATGGACTACTCTACACAGCTCAGGTGTCCACTGGCCCAGATGGTCTAGAGATACCCAAGGACAGCATATTGGTGGGGCCTGGCTGAGCGTGGTGCCGTGCATGCACGCACCCGATTATGGAACTTGGTGGGCCGGTACGTCCTGGATGACAGATTGAAGACCTTGTAGTGGCCAGCATGCTTGGAGTCCAGGAATAGGCGCACATCTTCAATGTGGTTCTTGATGGCCGACTCCATGCCTTCAGCTGGGAAGGACATCACTGGAAGGGGACAGTCTGTCAGCTGGGCAGTTCCTTTCCAGGCCCTGGACCACAGCCCTGTGTGTGCACTAGACAGGGGCACAGGTCTCCCAAGGCAGCTTCTTGGGCATCCAATAGTCCCCAAATGCAGGTCCTTCCAGTGTTTAGACTTTAATATCTTGTGGGCATGTTTTGAGGGGCCACACTCAGTGGTGCTTACGGGCCACACATGGGGTGTGGGTGTGGTCCCACACAAGCACTGCTACTGCCCTTTGAGCCACCCTGGCACCTCCAGTCTTTGAAGCACTTCTGGTTCATCACCTATATCTATTTTTTTTTCTGACGGAGCAAAAGGCATTACTCACTCCCCTTGCCAATTCTTATTCCAGAAGGCTCCAGAATGGGGGATAGGCCTGTGTGTGGGCGAGAAGACCCCAGAAGAGCCACACAGCTGCCAGCACCACCACAGCAGGGGCACATGCAGGACAAAAATATGAGGGGCACACACTTCCTACCTACCTGCAATCCTGGAGGTGATGTAAGAGAGGTCCAGGTCTCCCTTTGCATAACTGCAATAAACAGGAGCTCCAGTCATCCATAAAACCCTGACCTTGGATCACAAGACTGGAACATCCAAGCTCATGTTCGCATACACCTCTGAACTCACACCACGTGTGTACACACACACACACACACACACACACTCATGTTCGCATACACCTCTGAACTCACACCACATACACACACACACACACACACACACACGTGTGCGCGCGCCTGTCTAAATGTAAGGGCTGGACCCAAGAGGAGGCTTGGCAGGGCACATGTGTGCAGGCAGTGTGTATAGGCCTGCCCCTGGCCCTCCTCTACAGCTGCAGAAACAAGATCTGTGCTAGCTCCTGCTGTAGAGCCTGGACCTCAGGCTGCCCGGCCCAAGTGACGCCAGGAGTACTTATTCCCACGGTCGTCAGCCCCATCTTGATTCCTGTCAGCGTGGGACCCAGGGGCTGCCAGGCGGCACCACTCACTTGGCCATGGACTGGATGACCTTGGAGGAGGTGTCCTTGATGTTGGTGAAGAGGCGCTCCGTCCCGCCACGCAGGATGTCCAGGAGGCCGCCGTAGGGCTGCTCATACTCAGCCACAACCAGGCCTGCAGGTAGTCCAGGCCTCACGTGCTGCTACCCCACTTGGTGAGATGCCCACATGGTTTCCAGTGCCCTGCCCCCCATGCACCTAACAGTCTGTCCACCCGGCCCAGATGTCTTGCATGTGGCCACCATTCCGTCCCTGTCTGTGGGACATTTTCTAGGCACAACCCATCAGCCCTCTGGCCCAGTGGCAGTTAGTTGGGGGGGGCAGCAGCTGGACCAGTTCTCAAAACTACCTATACCCCATTTCCCCATCACCATGCTCTTCCAGGAGACGGCTAGAGACTCACCACCACTGCAGCCACTGCCAGGGGGACCCCCAGGAGAAGCCGCGTTCCCAAAGCCTCCGTTCTGTTCCAGGAGCTGTGGTGAGACACACAGTTGGCAGGCTGGGTGGGCAGAGCACAGCCCAGGGAGCCCAACGGCCACCCCATTCCTCCTTGGCAGACTTCCAAGCCTCTGCTTTGAGTATGCACCCCACTCACGTTAGCCCCACTTGCCTACATCAAGGGAACGAGTCCTCGTCTCTTGCCCAGAATCCTGCCTACCTCGGTGACCGGGGCCCTGGGGTTCATATCCCGGGCAGCAGCCATGTCCTGTAACTGGTTCACCAGCTCAGTGATGGACAGCCGATCCTCGGGGTTGATTTGCAGCATGGCACCTGCAGCGAGGCAGTCAGATCATCATCTCTACTTCACCTTGGCCACAGAAGGCCCAGACCCAAAAGCAATAGAGAGACGTCCGTGTTGCTGCCCCGTGCCCCGACTCACGGATGAGGTCATGGAACATGGTGTAACGAGTGTCATCAGCGGGGATAGAGTACTTTCCATTCACGATGCGCAGCCGTGCCCCGTCCTCAAAAGGATGCTGTCCGAAACACAGCAAGTACAGGATGCACCCCAGGGCCTGTGGGGAGTGGGGGGAGGGGGAACAGGTGAGGCCTAAAGCTTGGGGTCAGGTTGGGCATGGTCTAGGGAGGGACAGGAATTAGTGCTGCGCCACATGAGATCAACGCCAAAGGTCAGCACAAGCTCCCCATTGCACTGGCTCATGAACTATTAAGTCCCAGCAGCAAACATGCTCGAACCAAGCCATCCTAACCAGAGAACCGAAATTCTAGGTTCTAGTCCTAGGGCATTGCCTGCGTCTTTGCGCATACGTGTGCTCACGCATGCGCCTGCAGGACTGGTAGGCTTTGGCTGAAAATGGCAGGAGGACAGGAAGAGAGACCCCATTACCCAAATATGCAATAGCCTAGGGACAACAGTGACGGACAGCCATTGAAACAGAAGGCCAAGACCAAAGACTCACTCAGAAAAGAGTGCGCCTGTACGTGTAAGAGTATGTATGAGAACGTGCGTATGTGCAAAATACAAGTGTGTGTGCACATGTAAGCACACATCTTTTTGAGTGCACATGTACAGGTGTACCTATAGGCATGTGAGTGTCCTTTTTTTTTTTTTTTTGGTTTTTGGGCCACACCCAGTGATGCTCAGGAGTTACTCCTGGCTATGCGCTCAGAAGTCGCTCCTGGCTTGGTGGACCATATGGGAACCGGGGGATCGAACCGCGGTCCGTCCTAGGCTAGCGCAGGCAAGGCAGGCACCTTACCTCTAGCGCCACCGCCCGGCCCCGTGAGTGTTCCTTTGTGTGTGTGCAAGTGTTGGGACAAGATGAGAACACACATTGCAGTCACCTCCCAGCAGTGAGGGTGTGCATCTGTCATACATTTCAATTGGTCCCAGTAGCCCATGGAGGTGTGGGGTATGGCTGTGTGAGCAGGGACCGGCCCTGCCCCTCATGCTGCCTATGGCCAAGCTGGCAAATAGCCTGGGCCACCAGGATAGTCAGTGCCTGCTGTGTGGCACGTCCTACTTAGGGAACACCCTCTTAGAGCCCAGATGCAGCAGGAGCCAATTCCCTTCGGTGTGAGAAGGCTTCTGAAGCATGAGAAAATGAAAAGGAGCTGCATGGGAGGCAGGCCCTGACATGGTCAGCCTGCCAGGTCAGAGAGAATGCTAGGCGCCATCTTACCCAGATATCCTGCTTCTCGCAGATGGGGAAGTTGGAGTACAGGTCCATGATCTCAGGTGTCCTGTACATGGGCGTTGTGTTCCTGGTGATCTGAACAAAGGAAGAAAAAGGACAGTCTGTGCACCCAGTTGCGGGGCCTGCAGCACCTCCACATGCCTGTTCCCCTGTTCTGACTCTGGGCGGGGTCACACATCTGCTTGGGGGACATCCATCTGTTTACTCCCTTGTCTCAAGTGGAAGCTACTCCCAGCTAGCAGGGTGAGCAGAAAACTGCTCAATGGAGCATCCTGAATTCTGGAAGTCAGAGTTGCCTCCAAGGCTGAACAAGTAACCTGATTTTGTGTCCAAGCTCAAGATAGGTATGAAATACCTGTTCTACCTCTGACCCCCCTAGAGCTGTGAGCACTGTGGCAGGACCACAAAAATAACTGTCAGAACAAACCACTCCTGTGAACCCAGAAATTCAGAACTAGGTACAGATGTAAGCCTGCAAACTTACAGCTGCCATGAGGTCGGACAACCCTGGGGAGGCACATGGGACAGACTGCTGTCCAGTTGTGTTTACACCTGTGGGGACCAACCCAGTTGTCATGACAGGAAGTGAGAAACAAGTGTACAAGATAGAAGGAGAATGTGTGAGATGGGAGGAGTGTGTGAGAGATAGGAGTGAGAAGTATGTGTGAGAAACAGAAATAAGGAGTGTGTAAAACAGGAGAGGCATTTGAGAGAGTGAGGTATATGTGTGAGAGAGGAGCAAGGGTGTGAGAGATAGGAGATGTGAGGGTAAGGCAGGAGGAATGATGTGGGGCTGGGGATGGGATAAGCACCTTGCTCCTCTCAGGAAAGCAGGAAGCAGAAAACAGAAAGCAGGTGGGTGCGTTCTGGAGGAAGGAAGATCTGAGGTCTGAGGCGGGTGGCTCTGTACTTTTGGGACAATTTGCTACAGAGTTAAGGTGTCCATGACAGAAATAAACACAAAGAGACCTGATGGCTCAAACCAGAGGCCAGCCCAGAGGACAGAAGCCAGGTAAGATTGACCAGTTCTAGAGTCTGGACTAGGAGGCTGAGGATAATGCCCAGTTGTTGTGGGCTTTATGGGCAGGAGGGACTCACAGGCACAGACAGATGGACAAGACTAAGGGTGACCCAGGAAATGTGCATTCAGGTGGGCATAGAGAGTCATGGTAGGAGTGCAGGCCCAGGAACATATAGAGACGAGGGCATGGCCCAACACTTGGAACACAGTGTGGCTGCTGTAGTCAGACAAGCCCCACCCACCACGTGTCAGCTGGAGTCATTGGGTGGGCTCATCCATACCTACAGCACCCCACCAGGCCACTGTCCCCCACAACAGGCTGGCACGGCAGCAGGATACCTGTCTGTTTCTGCTGCCTCCACTACATGATGCTATGGGACCATGTCTGTGAGGGCCTCCCTGTAAGCACAGGGTCTGGGCAGGGAAGTCCAGGAGCCACAGCTTTGCCTGACCTCCTGGCATCAATGTGGCAAGGAGGGCCCTCCCAAGACTTCCAAAAAACCTGCCTGGAGTGTGGATGCTCAGAGACTCCTAAGCCACCATTAATGCTATGAATTCAATGAGTGCCTTCCCCACATTACAGAGCCCCAAGGGAGCCACAGAGCACTGGGTAGTGGAGTAGAGCTGGGACGAGCCTCAAATGACATGTTCAGGGAGGGGCAGACTGGATGCAACTCAGCCTGGGCCTGCCCCTAGATGCCCACCAGCCCTGGACTCACCTCCTCTTCTACCAGGGCCCGCTTCTGGGCGCTCCAGCTATAGTCTGGGTAGTGGGACACGGTGGTAGCACTACCAAAATCACAGAGCTTGACAGTTCCTTGGTTGCTGAGCAGGAGGTTTTCAATCTGCAGGAAAGAGTGCTGTGAGGAGCCAGCAAGTGCTTGTGGATGAGAGATGTGCCCAGGGCTGAGGGCCAGGCAGGGGCCAGCCCATGTACACAGCCCTGAGGGACATCAAGTCTTCAAGGTGAGACCACCCTCACTCTGGAGAACCTGAGAGGCAGTGGGAAGTTACCGCCTGGGGCCATCAGAGGCAGCTGGGAAGGCAGTGGACAGAGGCCTTCTGTGGGGCCAGTCTAACCGGCTGTGCTCGCGCAACCAGAGCCAACAAGGAAGTCTTTCTGGCTTCTCTGAAGCCCAGGGGTATGTCTGTGATGCCAGCAAAAACACTGGACATTTTGCAAATACCCAGGCCAAGACAAGGAGCTCCATCAAGGACAGAGATGGAACCACATGGCAGAGAGGCCCCAGGCCCCAGAGCCATGGCTCAGAATCACCAGGCACTCCCAATCAGGTCTCTGGCCAGCACACTAAGATGGGCTGTAGAAAAACAGGCACAGGAGCCACTTTTGGTCCCGCGGGCTGACTGCTGGGAGGGACCCAGCTGGGCTCAGAGGTGCCCTGTGAGCAAACACAGCAGCCCGCGGAGATGACAGCCCCATCCCATTGGGAGCAAAGTCAGAGTGGGCATCTCCGACAGGGAAGCATTGCCTATGGGACAGAAACTAGATATGCAGCAAGCCCACCTCACCCACCAAACCTAAAGTGGGGACAGTGGAAGAAGGGCTGTGTGCAGGACAGGGTTCAGGTGGTACAGAGGGCTCAGGTCAGCAGAGCAAGGCCACTATGGCCCTGAGGTGCCGGCCATAAGGCAGCAATGTCTCTGGAGGTTCAGGGACACAAGGGAAGAAGAAAGTCCATGTGGGACATTTCTGGACATAGCCAAGGTCATTCATCACACAGGGCATGCTCCAGGGGATTGTCTGCTGTCATCTGTCCAAACCTCATGAGCATGCTGGCCGCCCCAGACTGGTGACTCCACCCATGCCACACTAACATGGCTACTACTAAGTCACCCACACAGACCTCAGGATGGGCTCAGCCACCCACCCCACCCCAGCAAACACGGCAGAGCCCCGAGGGACCACATTCAAGAAACCACATGCTCAGATCCCAGCAAGACCTGTTCACAGTCACGTCACCTGTGGGCGACAGTAGAGCAGGCAGCAAAATTCTGCAAGCCAAAGGCTGCTGAGGCACCAGTAGATGCTGGTCCCTCAAATATCTAATCCAGAGTTGAGTGGGAGAGATGGGTTGGGGTTGGAGGGGAAATGGGGGAAAGTGTTATCCAAGATCTGCTCAACCTCCATAAGGGACAGGGCTGCAACTCAGGGCTTCAGGGTTCACCGAGAGCTTGAGATCCAAGTTGGGTACCTATCAAAAGCTCTAAGAACGAACAGGGGTTGGACCAATAATGCACCAGGTAAAGTGCTTGATTGCCTTGCACGTGGCTGACCTGAGTTCAATCCCTGGCAACCCACTGGGTCCCCTGAGCTCAGAGTGCAGTACACAGAGCACTCCTGGGCACAGAGTCAGGAGTAACCCCTGAGCACTACTAGGCATAACCCAAAACCAAAACCAAACAAAAGAAAACTGGTAACAGTAAGATATGCCAAGACAGAAAAGAGAGGCTGATGTGGGAGGCAGCTGAGCTTTGGGTTTCCCGGGAAAACAGGACAGACACCCCAGGCCATGAGGCAGAACAAGCCAACCACCAGAAATTCTCAAAAAGTGGCTACAAGCCAGGAGACCGTGCAGAACTCGGTAGTGCCCAGTTGGGCTTGGGGAGCCATAGCTGTACCCCCACCCAATCTGACATGGTTCCTGAGAGCTGCTGCAAGTGAACCAGATTCAGGACGCAATAAGAAGAGACAGAGACAGCCTGAGGGGGCCAAGGCCCCTGGGCTGGAAGGAGAGGCTGTGAGGTAAGGCGGGGGCAGGGGCAGTGCACTACCTTCAGGTCCCGATGGATGATGGGTGGCTTCTGCTTGTGCATGTGCAGCACGGCCCGGCATGTCTGGTAGAAGATCTTCAGAACAGTATCACATGACAGTGGGCCTTTGACCTCCACCTTCTTGAGAAACTCCACCAGCTGCCCTGAAGTAGACATGGCCATCACGGTGCGCACACAGGAGGACAGTGCAATGCCGGGGAGAGGCCAAGCCCAGGTGCTGTCTCTCAGCAAAAATGCTATGGGGACACTCACTTCCAGAAAGCCCAGAGCAGCACCAGAGCCACTTTCTGCACAGCAGAAAGTTAGAGCACAATGTGGGGTAAGAACAGACGTGTTATGCACACAAGGGGACAAAACACATGTATTAGAGTATGTGGAGCGATGGAATACACATTAGAGTACCTGCAGGGATGGGACACACACGGAGAGATGGAACATGTGTGTTACAGCACATAGGATGAAACACATTAGAGCACACAGGGACCAAACATGTTGGTACATGAGGACAGAACACACATGTCAGAACACATGGATGGGGCCCGGGAGATAGCATGGAGGTAAGGTGTTTGCCTCTCATGCAAAAGGTCATGGGTTCGAGGGCCCGGGAGATAGCATGGAGGTAAGGCGTTTGCCTTTCATGCAAAAGGTCATCGGTTCGAATCCCGGTGCCCCATATGGTCCCCGGTGCCTGCCAGGAGCAATTTCTGAGCATGGAGCCAGGAGTAACCTTGAGCACTGCCGGGTGTGACCCAAAAAAAAAAAAAAAAAAAAAAAGAACACGTGGAGATGGATCACATACTAGAGCACACACAGGGACAGAACACACGTTAGAGCACACTCAGGGACCAAACATAAACATGTTAGAATACATGCAGGAACAAAGCACCACAGGGACAGGCATAGAGCTAAGTGAGGCTGTGTACAAGGCCAGCAGGGTCCCACCCACCCACTCCTGCCTGCCCACCTCCAGGCCAAATGTCATTTGGAAAAACTACCCTGCCCAGAGGCACTCAGCAAGGCCACCTCCCTGGTTGTTATTGAGTCTCCCCACAACACAGCCCATTCTGTACCCTCTCCCAGGCTACATGTACGGGATGGAGCAGATACCAGCTCAGTGGCCCCTGGACACTGGTAGGGGTCCCAGCAGTCAGGGAACTGATCCTCTCACAGGATCTGGCAAGTGACATGCTCCATCACAGTGCTGCCGCCCACCCACACCCACCCAGGCCTGGATCTGAGGCACTGCCCCTGCTCTGACCTTCCCCACAACTGGGGCAGATGCAATCCTCGACTCACAACTCCCAGGTCTGGGACAAACTTAAGCCGTGATGTGACCCTATGGAGGGTGAGCTGTACCTCATGCCATGGCCATGGCGTGACCATCTTGAGAGTTGACATGGAGAGAGGGTCCCCCCAGTCTCTGTACCCTATATATGTTCTGGTCCACCCCTCCACTTGCAGGGATCACAGGTAGCCCCTCACTGGCTCCTGGGGCATGCACCCTATTTCTGACCAGGAACAGTTGGTGGGGGCCCCTCTGTACAGCACAGAGGACTGTCACACATTAGTTCCCAGCATGGGGCCTCAGTCAGGTCTTGGCCAGGCCTGTGGGACTGAGCCTCTGGGGTCAGCCCACAGCTGGCCGGTGTGTAGACCCTGAGGCCCTAAGCAAACTGGCATCTCCCAACCAAGGGCACTTCCCACAGGCTGGCCAGACCTGCACCAGCGGTGGAAGGGAGGTGGGTACACTCTAGGCCACTCTACTTTGAGGGGGAGGTGGGATACACACACACCTCCCTGGATCCATAGAGGGAAGAAGAGTAAGAGAGGAGAAGAGGAAAGAGGGAGAAGAGGAGGGAGAGGAAGAAGAGAAGATGGGGAGAAAGGAAGGGGAGGAGAAGGGAGAGAGTAAGTTGAAGAGAGGAGGAGGGAAAGGAAGGAAAGTACCTTTGCAGAGTTCCGTGAGCAGCAGGAACTCAGCCTGCCCTGTGTCTGACTCCTCCTTCCCGATGGAGGCCGCTGAGCAGAACTGCACAATGTTGGGGTGACCCGAGAGCTTTTTCTGCAGGTGCCTTGTTAAAGGATAACGTGCACATCTGCACATTTAGACACGGGCACAGGTGACCACACCCGCAGGGCAGTAGACCCGGCATTGTGGCCACCACCTTGTAGCCCAAACACGATAGAGCCAGGGCCGTATCCTGGCAGGACAGCAAGCAGCATACATGTGGCCTGCAGAGACCGTGAGGAGAGAGAGTCCAAAGACTAAGCCAGCCAGTACCCAATGCACTTAGACAGCCAGAGAGCACCCCGTGAACAGAACCTCGAGAGAGAGAGAACAGGGTCGGATGGTGGTCAGAGGCAAGACCCTACGCATCAGGGAGGCATGAGGGTGCAGAGACCATAGAGGGCAGCCCTATGGGGGGAAGGCAGGAGAAGTGCCACAAGGGACCCTCACAGCCACAGGGAACCTTGTGGGGGAGAATGCATGGCCACCCCAGGGTATCCGCCACCTCACAGCCCTTCAAAGTACCAATACCATGAAGGATACCATGAAGCAGACTTCCTGGATGATGGCTCTGTTCTTTTCCTCCTCATTGGAGAGCAGCCTCTGATGGACGATAGGGGAGTTCAGACAGCGATGGGGGACAAACAGGGTCAGGCAGAGGACAAAGGGTTCAGACAGGGGTTGGGGACAAAAGGGGTCAGTCAGGGACACAGGACAGATGCAGAC
>PVKC010021401.1:0-18164 GCA_004027635.1 Crocidura indochinensis | reverse complement strand
TTTTTTTTTGGTTTTTGGGTCACACCCGGCAGCGCTCAGGGGTTACTCCTGGCTCCATGCTCAGAAATTGCTCCTGGCAGGCACAGGGGACCATATGGGGCACCAGGATTTGAACCGATGACCTTTTGCATGAAAGGCAAACGCCTTACCTCCATGCTATCTCCCGGGCCCCTTTTCAAGTATTCTTATGATCACTTCCAACTAATATTGCTATGGTAGTCCCTTTTTGTTCCCTTCTTTGTTCTAGCTGCACTTCCCACCCCCATTTTTATTGTCTTTGGATATTATTCTGATACTATGTTTTCTTTAATATACCACAAATAAGTGCAATCATTCTATGCCTGTTCCTCTGAGTCATTTCACTCAGCATGATACTCTCCATGTCTATTCATATAAGTAAATTTCATTATTTCATTTTTTCCTAACAGCTGCATAGTATTCCATTGTGTAGATGTACCATAGCGTCTTTATCCACTCATCTGTTCTTGACCATTTGGGTTGTTTCTAGATTTTTTTTTTTGGTTTTTGGGTCACACCCGGCAGTGCTCAGGGGTTACTCCTGGCTCCATGCTCAGAAATTGCTCCTGGCAGGCACAGGGGACCATATGGGACACTGGGATTCGAACCTATGACCTTTTGCATGAAAGGCAAATGCCTTACCTCCATGCTATCTCCCAGGCCCCTGTTTCTAGATTTTAACTAATGTGAATAGTGCTGCAATGAATACAACAGTGCAGATGTCTATTCTGCAGTGTGTTTTTGGGTTCTCCACTAATTAAAAAAATAAAACATATCACAAGAGTCTAATCCCCTCACAAAACAGATTTCTGAGCAGGTTAACATCTACAAGAGTCCCTGTTCTTTTGTTTTGTTTTACCAGAATTTGTTTATGATGATTCAGTACATCAGGATGGCAAGCAGAGCATGATGATTTCTGCCTCCTCTGCTGAAGTTCAGAGAAGTCATGGAAAATTAATCAGGTCACTTTCACTATATCAACATTTTGCCTCAGAATCCACCTTAATACCTTAACACTTGCTCCTGTTAGTCACTACTAATCACTGGGCATTGATATATGGTGAAAAACCGAATGACTAGCCATGCTTTATGAAGCCCATAGAGTCGACAGTATAAGGTGATTTGTGCTAAATGCTTCTTGAGCTTCTGTGCCCAGTGCAGATAATCAATGGTGCTCTAAAGAAATTACTGAAGCATTCCCTTAATCTAGAATTAAGATGGGATCCTTTTTCTGTCTGTTTGTTTTTGGGCCACACCTGGTGACGCTTAGGGGTTATTCCTGGCTATGCACTCAGAAGTCGCCCCTGGCTTAGGGAACAATATGGGAAGCCAGGGAATCCAACCAAGGTCCATCCTAGCTCAGCCACGTGCAAGGCAAACACCCTACCGGCCCCAAGATAGGATTCTTCTTGATGAAAGACTTGGACAATCAATCACCCTTATCTTTCCTCCTATTTAGCAAAACACCTAAGTGCAGAGTACAGCTCATACTATGCACTATGTGAGAAACAGAACTGAAATATGTGAAAATCACAGTAGGATAAAAAGAAAAGTACTGAATAGAATAAATGTATGACATATAAATATCTCAATAAAATTGCCTCCATTGCCAAGTTAAGCATTAAACCATTAAGCACTTAAGCATTTGTAAAGGGACATGAAGGGAAATAATCTTCCTTTGTAGTAACCTGAGAAAAACAGGCACTTAGTTGCTACAAGTGTCTGAAGGGCCTTAGGAACATTTCACTGACAACTACACATATAGGGTCTACTACTATTGGAGACAAGCAGGGGGCTAAATGGTGTAGGTTATGTGTAGGTTATAAAAGAGGCTCCAAAGAACCGAGACATTCTAGGCTGGATCAGAATAGACTATTTTTTATTTTTATTTTTATTTTTTGGTTTTTGGGCCACACCTGGCAGTGCTCAGGGGATACTCCTGGCTCTCTGCTCAGAAATAGCTCCTGGCAGGCACAGAGGACCATATGGGACACCTGGATTCGAACCAACCACCTTAGGTCCTGGATTGGCTGCTTGCAAGGCAAACACCACTGAGCTATCTCTCCGGGCCCAGAATAGACTATTTTCTATGTGTCAGCTTCCTACAAAACATTCCATGAAACACATTTAAAAAAAAATTGGGGTTGGGGGTTGGGTCACACCTGACTGCTCTCAGGGGTTACTCCTGGCTCTGCACTCAGAAGTCACTCCTGGCAAGACACAGGGACCATATGGGATGTCAGGATTCGACCACCGTCTGTTTGAATCAGCTGCTTGCAAGGCAAACACCCTATCACTGTGCTATTTCTCTGGCCCATGAAACACATTTTGTAAAGCAGTTTTGTAAAAGTTAATAGGGAAAACATGATAAAAGATTACATAGTTATAAAAAAAGTTGCATAGTTATACAGGCATGAGGAATACTGAATTTAAACAAATGGCCTACTGACCATGCTTCCTTCAACTAGCACCTTTGGGTAGCAGCAAAAACCTGGTTCTCCTCTTCCCACCACTTTGGTACTGCCTGCACCAGTTTTCCCAGGGTCACATGAAGGCCTGAAGCAGATGAGTTGAAGACACACCAAAAAGTTAAGTCTTCTTTGTCTCCTTTTCAGATAAAAGAATCTGTCTGCCCTTTCAAGAACCACAAGGAAGGAAGAGTATCCATAAGGCTAATCAGGTTCCAGTAATGAAGGTTCTGTTTACATTTCAGGTTACTCTGGATTATAATCAGTCAAGGGCGGCAGGAAGCTAGGGAGCCAAAAGTGACTCAGCCTGATTTCCAGCTACTATGGAAGTGCCTACCTTTAGAGGTGATACCCTCTTGGGGTCTTTGTTCTACATGATCTCTTCCCTGAGTTCTGCTTTCGTGTTACACCAAACCTTGGTGCTCTTCCTGCCCCTACAACCACTTACCAGATTAGTCTGTGAGACGGGAGATCCATGTCTTTTTCTATCCTGACTTTTGCAGAGGAAACAGTAATTCACATATCCACTCTAAAATATGTCAGTAAAAGTTCAGCCAATCAGTCAGAAAACTATATGTTTGACCAGATGATGGTAAAAGGTCAGGCCAGAAATGTTAACATGAAACATTCTCTCATCCAACAAAGGAGTATATTTCTCCGTCAACAAAGTGCTACTGCAGGAACAGAAGGAGAGGATTTGCACATCAGAGCTCCTAGCTGCCACCAGTTTGCTTGCACTCATCAAAGCAGGCTGCAGGGGGCAAACATTCACTGGCAGGTGAGTACATTTCTTGGGAACCCTTCAGAGGCTGTGGGATCAGTGCCACTATTTGTTCTTTGGATTTCCAGGACTCCTGAGTCTCTCACAACCCTAAGGGTACAAATTCAACGAATACCACAGAAACCACAGCCACAGAGCAGCACCTAACGCCAAGAAGAATGGTGATCGTGCCTCTTGACACCAGAGTCATATTTCCATCCCAAAAACCCAGGAGTCATTCTTTTTTATTTTTTTCTGTAGTGTACAATAATACTGTTAAAATTGGTTTTCATGCACAGAATTCTAGCACCACACCCATTACAAGTGTAACTTCTGATACAATGTTTTGTTTTGTTTTGTTTTTGCCATTAGGTTTGTATTTTATTTTATTTTTTTAAGACCCTTCATGAGTGCAACATTCTCATCACCAATATCCTCCCCACCCCGCAGGAGTCATTCTTGACTTCCTGTCTCTTCATCTCACTTCCAAAAAAGTTTTCTACTCTATTAGTTTCTGTATATATGGCCCTTCATCTCATTCTGTTTTACACTAAGTGCATTATTTCTTGCCTGTATTATTTCACTCATGTCCTCATACTAGTTTTCTAATCTGCAGCATCACCTTCTTCAACCTCTCATCCATCAACAAAGTAATATGCTCAGATTTGATCGTGTTCTTTCCTTAATTACAATCCTTCATTCTTCCCAAACACACCCTTTGTTTCCCTGGATTCTCCTCCTGGAACTCTTGTCTCCCTCTCTTCTTATCTATCAAGTTTCTAGACCTCTTCCAAGAACCAGTTACCAGTTATCTCAGTGACACCTTCACTGACCACTTTATGAGAACCCTTCCTAATTTTCTTTTTTTTTTTTTTTGGTTTTTGGGCCACACCCAGTGACGCTCAGGGGTTACTCCTGGCTATGCGCTCAGAAGTCGCCCCTGGCCTGGGGGACCATATGGGGCACGGGGGATCGAACTGTGGTCCGTCCAAGGATAGCGCAGTAAGGCAGGCACCTTACCTTCAGCGCCACCGCCCGGCCCCAATTTTCTTTATCCATAAAGAATCTAGTTCTTCCTTAGGTATGTTCATTATCCTATAGAACTTCCATTTATCTTAAGCACATCCAGCAAAATAGGTTTTTAGTGTTGTTAGAGGGGAGTAGTAAAGGATGAATCTCAGGAAAAATGTTCTAGGACTTACTCTGCAATATAGGAAGAGAGAGAAGCCTCTTCATAAAACCTAAGATACATAACTAGGCCATGAATTACATGGACCTACCACAAGACTCCTTCTGTAAGTTGAAAAGCCACTTGACTACAAGGAAACGCATTTAAGCTCTCACGTCATGGAAAACATGTAAATCATCTCTCCATACTGGTTTCTCTGCTATTTTCAGGTGCTGCTGGTGTATCCCACTCACTAAGTTATTGTCCTGACCAGCCCCATGCTTGCATGGTATAGGGCATAATCTTGGAACTCCTATCTGAGTTCATATGTTCAAAGAGCCTTCCATATTTCTTAACTTCTCCAACTTCGAGAAGACCCATTCTTTCTCTGGAATAGTGTCCAACCACTCTTTCCTGATAGATGTCTAAAACCTTCCTATAGCCATCTGAGCCCATCCTTCGAGCTTCCCACCCAAGAGCTCTCATTTGTCTCTATTCTTAAAGTACTTGGAATTGAGCATATGCTAATGAGCTAAGTAAATAACTAAGTGGATAAACTGGGTTTCTGGGAGTACAAAGGCCAGAACAGCATTTCTCTTAAGCATACAGAGATGCTGTCTAATGCCATATGCATCACCCCCACTCACCCCATTTTGGAGAAGGATTCTTTCTGTTCTCTGAAAACACAGGAGGTTGGACTTTGCCACAATTAAGTGATTAAAGGTTCCATTTATTTTTGTTATGTTTTAACAAGTCTCTTTTTCTTCCACTGCTGCTGAAAAAGAAAGACCTAGACTGTATTTAAGAAGGCACCAACCACACCAGCAGACAGACAATAGAGCTAGAGAAGCTATCCCTGTTGCTCACACAAACAACAGCCTCGTTGCTCAAGAAAGGCTTGGACAGCTCACAATTTCCCCAGATCAGTGAGTGTGTGACCTGGATACAGAAGTGACATACGAGAAATACCTATCCCTGGGTGTTTCTTAGTGAGAGAAGCTATGCGCATAAACACTTGGAATTGGGCTAGAGAGACCGTACAAAGGTTAAGGCACCTGCTTTGTATTCGACCTTAGCCACAACACTGGTTCAAATGCTGGCATCACAAATGGTTTCCCAGGACTATAATAAGGTATGGCCCCTGAGTACAGAGTCAGATGTGGCCTTTGAACATTACCAAAAAATTTTAAAGGAGAAACATGCCTGGGAAACAGACACAGAAGACTGGAGCCCTGGAACTAGGTCTGGGAGAGGATGTCTCATTACTGCCATAAAGATACAGAAAGAGACCCCTGGGAACTCTCAGGAATAAGCCTAGACCTGGTTCAGCTGCTGAAATGCGCCAGGCCAATTAACTAGATGCTGTGATGAGAGAAGAGAGAAGAGAGAGGCTACTCCCTTCAGCATTTTCCTACCTCTCAGATAGGAGGCTCCATGCAGCTGTGGTAACAGCACTCACAGAGCAGGGATCTCTATCTCATCCTCCTACTCCTTGAGAACTAATGCTTAAATTAGCACCTTGGAAACACCCAGATCTGCTCACTGTGCCTTGTTACCCAGCTCCTGCCACTCCCCTAGGCCTCCTTCAAACTTGAGTTTCTCTTTCAAATAAATGCTGATAATAAAAATAAAAACAAAGATGCTCCTGCCTTAGAGCTCACGTTCCAAATCTGGAGTGAATGCCCTCTGGATTCTATTCACACAGTGGCTGGAAGGGTTATTTGAATGACAGTGCAGGTCTCTTTCAGTATAGCTAAGTCCAGAAGGGGGCAATGAATATCTTGGTTCCCTTTGAGCTTAAGGAGACAGTCCCTACTCTGCCCAGAGAGAGGCTCACATAAAGGAAGTGAGCAAGAACAATAAAATCCTACTGTACCCCAGGAGGGTAGGGTCATATTTGTGTCTTGTGTTGCTAACCACGAATGGGATCTGATTAATTCCACATCATTATATCCTCAAACACTTGGTCGAGTATCTAGAACAGAACAGATGATTATTAAATATTGATAAATTAATTTTCTAAAACAGTGATGCCAGGTTCCTATGACAATCTTTTGAAGAAAGTGGGGAGCTTTTGTTTGAAGAGATAACTTGCCTTCTTCTCAGGAAGGGAAAACAGTCCAGAGGAGAGACTTCTTAGAGGTCCCAATAAAATGGCAAAAAAAGAAAACAGGTCACAGCTGAGTGCAAGCCTGGGACCCTAGTTTTAAATGATGTCCCCCCAAACTCCTACAAAATCACTTTGCTTTCCTCTCCTGTCCTTAGCTTTTATGATACGCCAACTTAATTTTTTTTATGACTCCAAATAAAATCTCTTGGGGAACCACACACATAACTTAGCTGTTCTCAAAAATATACAGAGAAGACTGGAGAGATAATACAGTAAGATAGTACAGCAAGCTTGTCTTGCATGTGGTCAACCCAGGTTCAATCCCTGGAATCCATGTAGACCCCCCCCCAAAGCCCACCAGGAGTGCTTAAGTGGAAACTAAGAAGTAACCCCTGAGCATGGTCAGGTGTGGCCCCAAAACAAAACAAACAAAACACACAGAAAATTTAATGAATCTGGGGGATCCTCTAGAATTCAATATGGAAATAGAACCTACAGGCAATGTTGATGTCCCTCCAATTGAGGATAATTTTATTACTATTTCCATAATGCTCAGCCTAAACAAACTATCTCTTTGAAGGAGCTTTTCAGTCTCTTTTGAGGAAAGCATCTGGTCACCGGTTTTCCGAGAGGTGCCCCCATGCCATAAACACTTCTTCAGAGTTATACAGATCAACAACAACAACAAATCTCTTGGGCCATCACGTATCCAACTATCATGGAAAATTTCAGGCAAAAAACTAAAGGCAACAAGGACAACTAGGAGAGCCTGACTATCCCACTCCTTCCCCGCTTTCCTTAGATAATAATTACTACTCCCTCCCTGGGAACCCCAGATAGAAGATAAGAACCAACTCCATGCTTTTCTTCTCCTGACTCATCTAGACCTCCTCCTTCATCCACCCTCTCTTTTAGTTCTTTGGTTAAATGGTTATAACTGGAAGAGGAATTCAGTTTGACAAGCCAGGTTAGCTGGGGAAATTTTTCCAGAAAAGAAAATTCCCTTAACCCAGCCTAAAGTTATTTTTTTATTTTGTTTGTTTTGGGTCACAGCCGGTCATGCTCAGGGGTTACTCTAGGCTCTCACTCAGGCTCCAGGCTCTGGCAGGCTCGGGATCAGATGGGATGCTTGGGATCCAACCCTGGTTGGCTGCATGCAAGGCAAATACCATGCCTGCTGTACTATTGTTCTGGCCTCCAGCCCGAAATTCTTGAAGTTCATGAGACAAACTTTCTTCCAAGATTCCCTGGGTCTGAAATAATCTAGCGATGACATGAGATTACGGGGGGAGGGGGGATTTCCTGTCACAACTCTACACCCAGTTTAATAGTGTACACTACTGCAAAGCTTCTAGAACTAAGTAGTCACAAGATGGTGTGGGGGTGCACTTAGCTCCTGCTGAAGGGTCTCCATTGATTCTCTCTGATTCTGTGGCCTAAAAGGTATGGTTTGGATTCAACCTTGGGTTCCTGCCAATGTCCCTTGTGGTTGCAATGACAGCAGATCACTTGCTCAGTCAGGAAGCAGCCAACTACATCTGCCAGGCAGGGGCCTGGAGTCCAGGTTAGACCCTGTCCCCCACCTTCCCACCTAGCAGAGGAAGGAAGCTTAGGGGGATCCCCAGATCATCAGCACTTGGAGAGCTCTGTTAGATCCAGCCGAGCTCAGAGAAAAGGGGGGTCTAACATGTTCAGGTTTCTAGCCTGCCTTACATCAGTCCAGCTCCCTGGGGGACAAGAAGAGAAAGAGAGGCTAGAGCCAGGGCACGCTCCCTCCTTTGCCTTACGAGCTGGGTACCCGCCCAGCCCTGCCACCCCCAGCGGGCACGGTGCTCCCAAGGCCCGGCTTGCGAGCGCCCGCGGTGCCCTCCCTTCCAGCGTCCGCTCCGAGCCGGCAGCGATGACATCATTCCTCCCTGACTCTCGGGGCGCGCACCGGCGGCCGGACCGGCGCCCAGCAGGGACCCGGAGCACGTAGGCCCAGGCTGCCGGTACCGGTGCACATGCCGGTGCCAAAGCGATCGGGTGGGTCCCTCCGGTTACCGCTAGCTACCACCTCCGCGCCTCCGATGCTCCATTCTCGCCGTGGCGCTCGCTCCCCGAACCCCGGCTAACGGTACCCGGTGCCCTCCGCCCCCGCCAGCGAGCTCCTCCATCCAGAGAGCAGCAAGAAGCCCCGCGCCCACCCCGATCCTCGCCCGCAGCGCTCCCCGGGACCCCGCATTCCCACCCCAGTCGGGCCAGAGAGACTCCCCTGTGCCTCAAGCCAGTTTGCAGCCCCGCACGGCCCAGTGCTCCCGAGTATCCCCGAGCACCGCAGGCCTCCGAAGCCTGCCCAGGCCCAGGATCAGGCCAGCGGGCCTGCCGTCGCTGCACCCCACGGCGGCAGTGCGGGGGCCTCCGGAGCGCGGCCGTGCACCTTTGTGCACCCCGTTAGGTGCCCCCCGACGACGGCGCTCGCTCCGGGCCTGCGCCTGCGGACTCGCTCCCGCCGCCCATCGCCCCCCACCCGTGCCCAAACCCCCGTGCATGCCCGCTTGTCCTCCCACGCGGTTCGCATCCCTCGGGCCCTGCTCCCCGGAGATGCGCCTTTCCCGGCTCCTGCGCCCTCCACCACCGCCTCCGGTGCCAGGCTGCCTGCCACCCGCCCCCTCACCAGCGGCTGCACCTCCGAGTGCGCGGTGGGCACCTGGAACCGGTCGATCTCCTCCATCATGGTGCCGGCGGGCGAGCGGGCCGGGCGCGGCGGCCAGGGATGCGGGGAGGACCGCGCGCGCGCGGGGCGGCGGCCCCGGGAGGTGATGCCTGCTGATGCCTACGACTAGGCCGCCCCGCACGATCCGGACCAGGCGGCGAGTCCCGGAGCGGAGAAGAGGCCGGGCGGGAGGATCCGGGCGAGAGGTTTCAAACGCGCTGGCAGCCCGTGGCTCCCCGGATCCGCCCAGCGAGCGAGCGAGCGAGCGAGCGAGCGCGGCAGCCGCGGCGCCGGCCTAATAGAGCCTCGGGTCTTCCCTCTCCTCCTCCTCCGCCGCCGCCGCCTCCTGTCAGCAGCTCAGCCACTGCGGTGACTCGGCAACTCCACTTCCGGGTCCGGGACACCGCCTGGATCTGCATTATTCATGAGGGGGCGGCGCTGGGGAGCCCCGCCCCGCCCACACGCGGGAGTTCTTCCCCGGGACTGTCCTTCGGGGGGCGGGGCTTAATGGAGCCTGAGGGTTTTTCCCCTCCCCACGCGTCCGGCCCCGCCTATCACTCGACTCTGGCGGGAGGCGCCTGCGCCTTGGCCGCCTCTCGGCTGTTGCTAGGCAACCGCGTCAGGGCGGAGCCGGTTCTCTCCTTGCAAAGGTTGTGGGAATCTGGAAAGAAGAAAGCCAAGGAGCGCTGCTCCCCAAGAACCTCGGTGCCTGCCTGGACGTTGAAAGAGATCGAAGGGACGGACGAACATCCAAACACCTAGAGAGGGTGTTTGGAAGGCGGCTTCAGGTGTTGAGGTGCTTCCAGCTTCTAATATGGCCCCGAAGCCGGCACCACCTCGTAAGCAGGTAACAAGCATTCTCCAACAGGCCTTCCTGGTGACCTTTGACATCCCTTCTCAGTGGTCAGGTCTTTCCTGTTGGTCATCTTTTCCTTATTTAACAGCGCTAATGTTGTCTGGATTGGGGCTCTTCTCAACCCTGCCTTGCTGAGACCAACCAAAGCCCATGCCCTCACATTCCCTGACCTACTTCCTTTCTCTCTTCCACTTGTCCTCACCTCCACTGACCCATGCTGACTTGCTCAGCCCACTGCAACCCTCACAGTCTTGTCCCAAAGAAATTCTTTTGCCAGCCGTTTACTTGTGTGTTCAGGTCTGGGTTAGGTGGGAGATTCAAGCCTTACCCTTGGAAAGGCCAAGGACATTGTACAGCAGATACTGGATAGTTTACATACTGCTTGGTGTAGAGTTTCTGCTCTGGGACCCTTGTAAAGAGAGAGAACAAGTAAACAGGAAGAGGAGAAACGCCACTTTCTCGTCCCTCATCTCCTCTTCAGATGCTGCACATTCCCAACATTAGCTTCCAACTATTTCTTTTTATGTGCATTTTTAATGGGAGGTCACATCCAGTGATGTTTGGATATTATACCTATTGCTATGGTTAGGTTGTCACTCCCTGAGGTGGTCAGGGTTCCATGCAATGCTGGGAGTTAAACCAGGGTCTGCTACATTCAAATCAAGCACCTTAACCCGGGGCCCGGGAGATAGCATGGAGGTAAGGCGTTTACCTTTCATGCAATAGGTCATCGGTTCGAATCCCGGTGCCCCATATGGTCCCCCGTGCCTGCCAGGAGCAATTTCTGAGCATGGAGCCAGGAGTAACCCCTGAGCGCTGCCGGGTGTGACCCAAAAACAAAAACAAAAAAAACAAGCACCTTAACCCCTTAACTCACTCTCTCCAACCCCCATCTATTTCTTACATATCTCTCTTATCTGTGAATCCCTGGTCCACTCTTGTAACTCCTTCAACCTGGCCAGATATCATTCCTTTTCTCAGGAAACTTAAGAGTCACCCTTATATCTGCACCACAGAATTTGCTTTTGTTCTAAGCATCACCCTGGCAGGGAGATAAGGACCAGCTTCTGTCAGAGTCTACTGGGATGACACCACTCAGTCCTTTAAGAGTCACTTTCCCAACCTCTCAAGAATGACCACCCTGTACAACTATGTAATATCTGCCTCTACAAGGCAGGACTTTATTAAAAATTAGGGCTGAGATGTAGCTGAGCAGCTGAGCACTTTCTTTGTATGTTGTCCTGGATTGGATCCCCAGCACTCCAAAAATAAAGAAATTTTCCTCATTCAGGTCTATACATTTTGAGGTTTAGAGAATAAGTCTGAGCCATGCTGTTTGTGATTTCACATGCTTTAGTGGTGTCTCCCATATAGACTTTTGTTCCTTTGCTTCTTTCCTCTGGCCTCCCATCATGTCTTAGATTCCTGCAACTATGGAGATGATGCTTTTCCCATATGACCGTGCTGTAGATTTTTTTTTATCAGGATTACATTGTGTTTTGAAGCTCCTGAACTGTGCTTGGGCTTATTAATTCAAGATACATGTAGTTTTGTTTGTTTATTTCTAGCTTTTGCAAATAGCTTGGGGATGCATCTTGGAAACATCAGAGGCCAGTTTTGTGGCAAGAGAAGGGCGAGTAAAGGAAGGAGGGAGGGAAGGAGAGAGAAGAGGTGAGAGAGATAGAGAGCAGGGAGAGGTAGGAAGAAAGGAAGGGAGAAAGGGAGGGAGAGAGGTGAGAGAGGGAAGGAAGAGGAGAGAGAGAGAAAGAGAGAAGAGAAGGCAAAGAAACTCAGGGTAACTAACTGGTCCTGTATATATTGGCACTGCCTTCCCACACCCCAATAGAGGTTGTTTTCATTTGGTGTAAATATTGGTGTATAAAGCATAAGAAAAGACTGGGTTGGGTTAGGTTGTGTTCATCACCCTCCTGTCTCAGGGAAGCACAGCCTGGGTCTATGGTGAGTGATCTTGGAACAGCCTAAACATCTTTGAGAAGATCTTGTACATGGGCACAGCGTACAAATGGAAGGAGAGTGGAACCTTTCATTTGAGAGGGAGTCATACAGCATGAAAGATTTGAAGGAGAGGATTGTCTAGAGATGTGTTTGTTAGAGGACATAAGAGTTTAAGCTCCATTGCTCATGCAGAAATAGGGTGTTGGAGTTAAGGCACTTGCCTTTTATGCACCTGATCCTATTTCAATTCCCAGTAATACATGGTTTCCCAAGCACTTATGGCAGTGACTCCTGAACACAGCACAGACCCAGGAATAGCCCCCGAGTACCACTGTATCTGACCTCAAAATATAAAACCAAGGGCCCTGGGCAGTGGTGCTAGAGGTAAGGTGCCTGCCTTGCCTGTGCTAGCCTTGGACGAACCGTGGTTCCATCCTCCGCTGTCCCATATGGTCCCCCAAGCCAGGAACAACTTCTGAGCGCATAGCCAGGAGTAACCCCTGAGCGTCACCGGGTGTGGCCCAAAAAACAAAACAAAAAAAAAATATAAAACCAAAACCCAACAACAATTCAAAACCCAACTCCATTGCCTATGTTGCTCCATTGATCAGGTTTTACAGTGGCTCTTTGCTTTTAGGATTAAATTCCTAAAGTTCAACCTGATTGGCATGGCCTTGCATGAATTAACCTTTGCTACACACCTCAGTACAGATGTCACTACTGCTGTGAAAGTTCCATAGGCAGTCCACTGAACTTCCCAGGATGCCATTTCTTGGGAGGTGACATTCACATTGTTTTCTTTTAATGCCTTTGGAAGTTCTGTTTCCTCTGCCTGCTTAGTAGCCTTTTCTGTCTACTGCTATAGGCTTCATGCTCTATATCCCTCCTTCATCAGCTGATCAGTCATTAGATGTCAGCTTGTCATCTTATTCTCTGACAAGGAATTTAAGTCCCCTTCTCAAGGCAAGATAAAAATGATATCCCTATGAGACTATATACTGTGGTGGCAAGGTCATATCTTCATTGCTGATTCCCTGTATTTAGAGAATTGCCTGGAATACATTATGGAATTCTGAGAAAATGACTTGAACATGACTTCCAAATGTCTGTAACTGTTCTTTCAGAATTTTGGGGTTTTACTTATTTAAAATTAAAGGAAAAAATGCTGGTGTTTGGGCCATGCCCCGTTCTTCTCAGGACTTACTCCTGGTTCTGCATTTAAGGATCACTCCGGGCAGGTACCAGGGATCAAACTCTGGGAAGATACATACAAGGCAAGTGCTTTATTGACTTCGTTATTTGGATATTTTGATCTGAGTGTATTTGAAGAAAGGCGGAGTTTGGGATGAAGAAAGTAGTGGGGAGTGATAACAAGAAAATATCACTGTATAAGCATGTCTTTCTGGGTTTATGTTTATATCTACTTTGGCAGGACTATGAATGCTTTCAGATTTGAACCATATGTTTTCTTGCCTTAAGGGCTGATTATTGGAGATTAAGAGGGCTAAAAACTCATTGCATAAATACTCATTCTCTTTCAATAGTTACTTATTGCACATCTACTATGTGTTTTAAGTACCAGTGACAATAGCAAACAAAAATCTCTGCTCTGGTAAAGCTTATCTTTTAATTGGAGAAAATTATCAGCAAATAAACAATAAAACACACAGTTTATGAAATGACGGTAGGTGTCAAAGAGAAAAATAAAGCGGGAAAAGATTAGGAATTGCATGAAACCAGAAGATTATGATTAAATAGGTTGGTCAGGGAAGACCTCATACAGGTGATCTTAGAGAGAGATATAAAGAAAGGAATGAAAGGAGTTAATTATGTGATCTTTGGGGACAAAGCATTCCAAATAAAGGGCCCAGCGAATGTACTGTTCTGAATAATCAAGGTAAGGCAGGGAAAAGTCTTAGATGATTCAGGAATTTTCAGTGTGGTGAGAAGGCCACAGAAGAATAGATAGGAGACGAACAAAATGTAAGATGGGAAATAATGTCCCAGGTAATACATAGTATAGTAAATTGATCATGATATAGCTCTGTAATTAAAATTCATGAGTGTCAGATTTCATAAACCATAACCAGTTTGAAACATCACTGATGATGCCCCAATAACAAAGTGTCCTTCCTGAAAATTGTGAGAAATTCAATAGACTGCATGTGTGTGTGTGTGTGTGTGTGTGTGTGTGTGTGTGTGTGTGTGTGTGTGTCTTTTTTTGCAGGAGGAGCTTTGCAATGCTGCCAAACTTTGCCTGACAGCCAGACTGCTTAGTAGAGAGAACTGAATTGGAGTCTTCTGTGAACTCCAGTTAAAAGCTAATTTTAGTTTATGACTAACAAATTTTAGTACTCCCTTATAACTCAGTTGGTTACCATAAAAAAATTAAAGTCTGGAATTTTACATCATTTGCCTGTAAGAGCCAAATAAAAAAAACCTTACATTTTTAGATTGCTTTGTGATTTTTCATGCAGCCTTCTCTAAAACAAATACTTTTAGAAGTCTGATCTTTCTGGGTGGGAGGTGAATATGGTAGGGTAGGGGTGAGTAGTTAAGATTGGATGCTAGGTCGAAAGAATCTTAGATAATTCATGAATTTTAAGTGTAGTGACAAGGCTGCAGAATAACAGATCTGAAGAGATGAGCAAAATGTAATGAAAATTGATGTGTTTCTGTATGTTCAAAATAAGCATCTGAGTATTTTTATTCTTGTGATGTTTCTCACAGTAATTTTGGGGGGGGGCTACACCTGGTGACGCTCAGGGGTTACTCCTGGCTATGCACTCAGAAATCACTCCTGGCTTGGGGGACCAAATGGGATGTTGGGGGATCGAACCATGATCTGTCCTGGGTCAGCTACGTGAAAGGCAAATGCCCTACTGCTGTGCCACCGCTCCGTGCCCATCACAATAATTCTTATATTTTATCCTTATCTTTTCTGAAACCCTAGATAGATCATTCACCCCTTTATTTCTCAAAAAGAAAAACCCAAACAATTATTTCCTTCCTTCTTTCTTGGGACCACACCTAGCAGTGTTCATGCTTTACTCCTGGCTTTGTACTCAGGAATCATGCCTGGCAATGCTCAGGGAGTGAGCATTATTCCCTGTACTATTTCTTCATCCCAAACCACTATCTTTATGTTCTTTGCTATCTTCCTAGCCCAATCTACAATGTTTCTCATCAAGAGTGTTGTAAAAGAATTGACATCTGCCTCATCCACTCATGCCCTTCCCATGTCCCTTCTCTAGGTTGTATCAAGTGACCTTTTCAAGTTCTTGCTCTTGTTATATCACTGCCTATCCTGAAATTGAGTTTAGGAGAGGAACCCGATTTTCAGATAATCCTTTTGAGATAATCCTGTGGAATGAGGTTTACTTGGATCTCTAAACCTTAATTTGTTCCACTCTTTTTCTGTTATTGCTGTGCTTAATCTCTGTGTACTCTCTGGTCTTTCTGGAACTTGCCTCATACCCTTCCTCATTACATGTGCTCTAAGATTTCAGCCCAGACATAAATCCCTACCAGAGAACATTTACCCTCTGCCCTGTTAATGAAGAGAGGATTAAGGACCTTCTATTATATTGTCTGATTCTTTTATTAGTATGTATCACAGTGTGTAATATTTCACTTCTTTGTGTACTTATACTATTTTTGTATGTCTCCCTCATTGAACAGTGAGCTCCTTAAAAGCATGACCAGTGGATGTTGATGTTCAGATCTGTCCAAGTTCTAACACAGTGGGCATCATGCCAAAATTTTCCAATGAATTATTATTTAAAAATAATGAGGAGTATAGTTGACAAAATAGTATAGGTATCATGGAAATAGAAGGAAGAAGATCTGAACACTGATTCTGGGGGTCATAGAAGACTTCTAGGAAGAATACCAACATCAAAGATTTATACAGAGGAAAAGGATCCAAAAGAAAGTAAGGAGTAGTCAGAGAAGTTAGAAGACAATAAGAAAGAATAATGTTCTAGAAGCCAAAGGAAGAGTGTTTATAGTGTTTATAGAGTTATGTGGTCAGCCATGTGGCATTGCTGCTAACAGGGTCAATGAAGATAAGAACTACACATAGACCTTACATTGAATAATTATAAAGTCATTGGGGACCTTGGAAAGAACAATTTGAGGTAAAGGCCAGAGTGAATTTAGCTAAGAGTTCAATACTGAAGGCAGTAAGTAAGGGCGATTTTAGAGATGAAAGAAAGCTTGGATATGTTAAATGCTGAAAGGAGAAATTCAGTCATAGAAGCTTAAGATGAAGGAGAGAGAAAACAGTGACTTGAACCATCTTTGCAAGTGGATCAGTTGTAAGCAGCAGGAGGAACTCTTTGTAACTGGAGTGGAGAAAGAAAGAAGGGATAGATGAAGAAAATGGTTATTTAAAGGTTTAATAGCAGGAAATTTAGGGAGTCTTCTAGTAGCATTATGGAATTTCTTCTGTAAGTGATAACTAGAAAACAAATTTTGCCAATGGCTGTTCATTTTGCTATGATTACAGTCATGCTATTTTCAGAGTTATGGTCTGAGGTTTGTCATGCACAATTATTAGATTACAAAACAGCTGTGAGCATTTGAGGCCAGACTTGGTCTTCTACTGTTTCCTGTGGAACCTAACACATTGTTAAAACTCAGTACATGCCAGGTACTTGAATAATAGTAGCAGAGGGTGCTTGTGCTTATCCCTAGCTTTGTGGCCTGCAAGCCGACACTGAAAAGTAATTTTGATTTTCCAGTTTCAACTGCAAGCTAACCATTTGGAATTGTTTTCTGCCAGTTAGGTATTGGTATGAAGTGTTCAGTCTTTCCCATAGCTCCTTATTGATCCATAGAGGTTTATGAAAGAAGCAAATAAAGGGCATGGCTTTTTCATATCTCTCACATTTGTTCCTATGCACGGAGTCCTCTTTGTAAGATGGGTTTATATTCTCCACTAAACTTACCTCTTATATTGAAAACCCTGGGAATTAAATCAACTCAATTTTTTTTTTTTTTGAGAGGGGGTTGGGTCACACCCAACAGTGCTCAGGGGTTATTCCTGGCTCTACTCTCAGAAATCACTCCTGGCAGGCTCAGGGAAACATATAGAATGCTGGTATTCGAACCACGTCCTTCTGCATGCAAGGCAAATGCACTACCTCCATGCTATCTCTCTGCCCTAAACAACTCAATCTTAATTATTCACTTGCTATTGATGGATTGGGATATAACATATGCTGAATAAATTACTGGTTGAATATTGAATGACTTATTTAATAAGCGAATTCATGAATGATGGCAATACATGTATTTCAGTACTCTCAAAAATTAACTTTTCTCTGTGGGCCAAGAGAAAAAACAAATCTTGACCTTTTACCCTAGATGAAGCAACATGATCCTATTCATTACACAGGGATACCACCCCTGGTTTAAGCTAATTTTCCTACTCTTATTTTTATCTCACATACATTTTCTTACTAATTTATTTTTTCCAGGTGTCAAATAATCAGCCTCAATGGAACTGAAGAGATATAGTACAGTAGATAAGGAACTTTTCTTGCAATTAGTCAATATGGGTTTGATTCCCACAATCCCATATGGTCCTTCAAGCACTGCTAAGGGTGATTTCTGAGTATGGAGTCAGGAGTAATCCCTGAGCATTTCTAGGTGTGGTTGCTGCCCAAAAGAAACAACTATCCCTCAAAACAAATAATCAACCTCAAATCTTTTTTGGGATCAATTATAAGATCTAATCTGTTTAAAAAGAAAAATCTGTAGAATAGATACATGTTTATTTACACATGTTGAGCCTTTGTATCATTGTTAATGACTTTCTCCTTCTGAATTTTATGGGTCTGGAACTCTCTAAGTCAGGGGTCTCAAACTCAATTTACCTGGGGGCCGCACGAGACAAAGTCAGAATGATCCTTGAGTGCAAAGTCAGTAGTAAACCTTGAACATTGGGGGGTGTGACTCAAACAACTAAAACAAAACAAAACAAAAAAAGATTCCTCTAGGGCAGGGTCACAAAATGTTGTACAGAAACGGCCCGAAGGCCATGAGTTTGAGACCCCTGCTCTAGGGGCCGGGCGGTGGCGCTGAAGGTAAGGTGCCTGCCTTACCGCGCTAGCCTTGGACGGACCGC
>PVKC010021400.1:0-18181 GCA_004027635.1 Crocidura indochinensis | reverse complement strand
AAAAAAAAAAAAAAAAAAAAAAAAAAAAAAAAAAAACAACCAAAAAAAAAAAACAAAATAAAATAAAATAAAATGAATATAAAAAGACTCACTATTATATATTAAAGAACTCAAGAATAACAATAAAAAGGGGAGTTAGGATTTTGAAATTTAACTGTGTGAATCTGGTAAGTTAGATAACTGACTTTATTTACTTTTCAATGTAAAATAAATATTACAATATCTTATTGCTAGAAATATTATTAACAATATCTTATAGAATTCTGTTTTTGCATAGATATCACTTTGGTGGCAAAGTCAGAGTGATCAATAAATGAAAGTTAACAAATATAATAATTTTTGTAATTATTTCTATATGTTTTTAAATGTAAGAGACAATAACAAAAAGTAACTTGTGTATTAAAAAGATAGAGAAAATTGTATCTGATACCTAAAATACTGCAAATTAGAGGGAGTCAACTGAGCTTTGTAAGGACAGGTCCCCATGACAGATGGAGATAACATCCAACTATTGAATAGATAACAATTGCCTATGGAAATTCAAGGAAAGCCCTTGGGGCACCAAGTAAAAAGATAGAGGGGGAAATCCCTTGAAATCCAGATGGTTGTGTTGGTGGAAAGGGAAGGAAAACAGAGAAGTTAAACAATAGTTTAAGAAAAAAATTTAAAATAACAAGTTCATGTGAACTTGAACAGAAGAATCTATCCTGCTCATGACAGAAATCCTCAAATTAGGAACAAAGAAATGAGGAAAGTATTTATTAAAATGTGTTTTTTATGAAAATGAAAGCAATTATAGAAATGATAGAAAAAAGAAAGCCAAGAGCAGCACCAGAGAAATGGAAACAGTCTGCTAAATGCAATATAATCTATAATTCAATTAGGGCCAAATTAGGGCCAGAAACTAGTGAAAGGGATGAGTCAAAAGGAAATGAAGAGGTCCAAAGAAATCATGGAATGCTAATTAAAAATACACATGAAGTAAGTACAATAAACAGGGAAAGAAAAATAGAAATTAGAAAATAAAAATTTGAAGATATGATCTATGGAAACTCAGAGAAAAGAAAGTGGGTATATTTCTAAAGCATAAACAATGACAGATTGGGAGATAATATTCCTTATAAAAGGACTCTAAATAATATATAATATATATACATATACATACTGTATATTGATTCCAAGAAGACAGTTTTAAATCCTAGACTTCTGTCCCTAAGAATGTGCTGTTCTTGCTTCCCACAGAACAAAAGTAAGGACACAATTCACAAATAGTGGTTTTATGAAGTGATGCAGATTAATAGCATTAGTGATTTCATATGGTTGTTATGTGCTCCTGGAGGTGATGTGAAGATAATAGCATTCACCTTCACTTTTGAAAAGCCTATAACTCCACTCTAATTCTTATGAAAGTATCAGACCAATCAGGCTCAGGAGGAAGTATTTTCTCATAGGAACACTATTTAGAAGATCTTGGTGTTTTCGAAGTCATCAAAAAGAAGGAAAGTCCAAAAAAAAGTGTTAGACACACAGACAGAACAACTAAATGCAATGTGATACACTAATTGATTTCAGAAATTAGATACTATTTTTTAAACCTAGTGAAAACAAAATATTGTCTTGAGTTAGTTAACAAAAACTTACCAATATTGGTTTCTTGACAAATAAGTCATGGTAATTTAACATACTGACAATGTTAGAAAATAGAATGAAAGGAATAGATTTGGAAAATATATACTAACTTTACATATTTTATACATATCTAAAATTATTTCAGTATAAAATAATGTATATTTTAAAAGAGGGTAACTTGTCAAACATTTAACTGAAATAGCTATAAAGAACAAATAATAATAGAACTAGACTGATTCAAAGACTAGAGTAAATAGCTATCATTACATACTGAAAAGCATTCATGAATCAATATATCTATTATGCATAAGAGACATATGTCTCTTGTTAATACATGAAAGACAAATAGAAATGGAAAATACTACTAGAAGATCACTTATAAGTGATTATTTATGCAGTCATGATTAACCGATGAATTCTAAAGTTTGTGATGCAAAGTTTATGGAGAATAGAATAATTTTAGAACACTAAAAATAACTTCCTCTAGTTTTTCAGGGATAATATCAGTGATAAAATATTAACAAGCATCAAAAAAACTCAGAATGATGAACAGTCTATAAAATATCTGAACAGTAGTCTTCAAAAGAATAGACGTGGTAAAAGACAAAGAAAGATGAAAAGGTTCTCACAGATAAGATGTCAAATACTCTACATAATTTTTTACTACTTCAAAGCAAAGCTTATGACTATTCATTTTACTGTAACCACAGATAAAATATCTAAAATGTCTTTCATGCTAAAGAATTGCTAAACGTATATTAAAGTCATCTTTTATAGTTTGCAGAAGTTAATCATGTAAATGAAGAGCCTGCACCATGGAGGACCCTACATTATGAAGGGTTCCCAGGACATATTCACTGAGGACTGATATACAAGGCATAGGATCGGAAAGCATTATTTGCCTGAATTAACTTAAGGTACATACATTTGAATCATATGTATTCCCAGCTTAGCTGAGAATGCGAAAATGTATCCATATATTCAGCCAGCATGCATTATACTTTTATTATGTGCTAGCTACTGAGGTATTAAGTAGGTAATTAAAATAGTAAAACAAGAACAATGATTATTCTTTACATGGAAAACAGAAATGTTGGATGTCTGGACAGCATGCAATGCAATCACAAAGAAGGATGCAATAATTCTGATGAAATCGTGATACTATCAACTAAGAATTAAATATATTCCAGGAAATTTAAACGCAAACCAAGAAAATAAAATAGTTACTCAGAAGAATAAATGAAAAGAAATTCAATTCTGCAGTTAATTAAAAAAATAAAAGATGAAGTGAGCAGATGTTTTTGGCATCCTTTGATGGAAAAGAATATTAAATATGCTTATTTAATATTATTTAATAAGGCATTAAGCTTCCAAAAATGTATAGAAAGCATCAATTTAAAAGTGTTTGCTACCAACTTAGATACTTCCTTATCTATATACATATATAAGTATATATTACAGATAAGCAAAAATTGCTTATATGCATCCAAAGCCACAAGAAAACATTTCAAAATGCATTTAGCAAGTTCAAAGTGGAAGAAAATGGCACAAAAGGAAATGAATGAGTGGATATAGAAGAAAGGTTTTTGGACTTTTGTTTTTAATTATGAGGCACTGTAGAATACAAGAATTGGAAAAGTGCAGTGAATGTTTTACACAACAAAAATGAAATAAAGGAGACAAAAGTTTTAAGTTTGGAGCAATGGCATCCTCATTAGCAAACAATGGATAGATGATAGAGTCATAACAATGGATCTGGTAACCGCTAGTGCAGATAAAGAAACAAAACAATATATTAGTGCCAGTGCTGAACAACCATTTTTTTTTTCCATTTAAAGCCTTTCCTTAAAAATATCAACACTGACTCTAATGTATTTTGAGCTAATTTCAGAGATAAATTCAATTCCACTGTAGTTACATTTTATACTAATGCTTCTTCTGGCAGTTAAAAAAAATATATGTAGATTTTTCTTTTACCAGATTCACCAGAACTTGAAATCTACGTGCCATAAATAATAATTATATATAGAGATGTATACATATGTTAGAAGGGAATATTAGAATGTAAGTTTAGAATTAACTGTTGTTTCTCCTCTGTAACCTTGCTTTACTTTAGACATGGGACTTAAAGGGGGCATTTCAAGAAATACCAGGATGGATAGTTTAAGTAAACCAGCAGTAAATTAAGGAATCTAATTGTACCCAGAACTAATTATATCCAGGAACCTGAGGATACCCAAATTCAATGTGGGCCACCTGAGGGTACCCAAGTAGAATGTTAGCCTTAAATTTATCTATCCAGTGAAATATATGAAATTTATATAGCTGGCTCCTGAGTTCTTTCTTCACTATCCAGTTTACCCCTAAGCAATGAGCCAATCTATTATAAAATTGTATAAAAGCAAGAATGTAATATAGGCTGGGGGTTGCATCTGCTAGAGGTGTGGCCCCATCATGCTGGTACTTAAATAAACTCCTTTGCCTTTTTGCAATACTGGTTCATCTGCAGTCTTTGTGAGATGGATCTTGATCTGGAGGTAGCACATATATACATGATCCTAAGATATGAATGCCAATTACAAGACAGGGATTAGGACGATAAGATTAAAGGAAATTCCTGAACAAGGGAGTCATTTTGGGAAAAATTAATGATATTTATAAAAACTTAAGAAAGTCTTGGAATTTTTTTTCATTTCCATGGTTCATTTAAAAAAAACATTAAGGCAGTAACAAAGAAGCAGGTAAGACCTCCCTCCACCTCCCCCACAAGGCAATGAATGATTGAGGTGTAATAAACCAGAAGATAGGATATAAAATAATTATTTTATTTCTTATAGAGTCTCACATGGGGTAATGCAGACCCTAAGAAGACTAGACATCCTAGCCAGAGAAGTCCAGAAGAAACAAAGGCCAGGAATGGAAGATCAAAGAAGACCCTCAACTATTTCTTGATAGCAACAGCCCTAGCAACTGGACTTCGGCACAGGCAAGAAGAACCCTGTGGGGCAGGTTGGGAAAAACACTACAAAACTCCACTTGTAACAAAGTAGGGACATGAAAGTGTTGCCTGGGTATATGGTGCCTGAGCACACGTGGTCCTTGTCTTCCCTCTTGAGATATGTATTTTCCTACATTATATGCTGGGTTGTGTTCCCCAGGCTTTCTCTGCCTTTGGAGAAGCCTCCCTCTTCTTAAGCATGTTATCTTTTCTTTCTCTTTCTCTACTTTTTTCTCTTTTCCTCTCTTGACCATATTATCATTACTTTTTTCTTCTCTTTCTCTTTCTCCTCCTTTCCCTCCATCTCATTCTTCCCTTCTTCAGTATTTCAAAAATAAAAACTTGTTTTTACTTCATTGACCATCTACCTCTGAAAGGTTTAATACTGACTTTGCTTTCCTTGCCAGAGAAAGCTCCACATTCTTAGATCTCCTAAGCCACTTCCCTATGTGGGGCTCGTGGGTAGAGAAGACACAGCAGATTCCCTCCTTGGGGTGACTCCTTTTTTCCCCCACATAACAAAAGTCACCCTGGGGACTGTTATTTCCCCAAAAGACAGAATGGAAGCACTCAGCAAAGTTTCAGTCAGGAATTTATATTGACTGTTGACAACTGGGCTTCACCCAGTTGAGTCTGGGCATGCAAAGAGCAGACTCATCATAGTTTTTCCAGACTATCATCATATCTTCCTAGAATAGATGTACTCACGGATAAGCAGACTAACAATACTGGGAAATGTGGCTACAATTGCAAGGCCATTTTAGTAACTAGTTGTCAGAAAGTTTTAGCAGTTAGTCATTTTCAGAATCCCGGTGCCCCATATGGTCCCCCGTGCCTGCCAGGAGCAACTTCTGAGCATGGAACCAGGAGTAACCCCTGAGCACTGCCGGGTGTGACCCAAAAAACAAACAAACAAACAAACAAAAAGAATACTATCAATAATAGTTTTTGTTGAACCAATCTTAACATCAGCACAGCTATCTTGTTAAAACTGGCAAAGTCAAGAGTGGAAAATGACTGAAACCTCTACCCCTAGACTAACCAATAGCCACAATAACCCTATCAGTTTAAGAATTCATTTACCCTGAAGCTAGATTACAAATTTGAAAACCACTTGTCAATAGGAGAGAGAAAAGAAAGTCCCTGTCTCTGGACTTGGCTGATTACTTCTACTGAGCTTGTTTATTTTTTAAACAACAAAATAGTGAAATGGTGGCTTGAGAATAAGATGGTTGCCTTTGTGCCAAGCCATTACAGGGACTTAGTTCCACCAACATCTATAGGTTATTGATTGAAAAGCCAAGTTCATTATTAAATACATGATTAGCTGAAATACTACCTAATTTTGTTTGTTTCATCTAATTTCTACAATGTGTGGAAGGTAAAATATTTTGGTAGTGTTTTGTTAGAAATACATGGCACTTAATGAATTTAGGATAAATGGCCAATGTGAAAAAGAAGTCCCCCTATTGTTTTTCTTATTTTCTTTTTCTTTTTCTTTTTCTTTTTTGTTTTTTTTTTGTTTTTTTTTTGGTTTTTTTGTTTTGTTTTGTTTTGTTTTTGTTTTTTTGGGCCACACCCAGTGGTGCTCAGGGGTTACTCCTGGCTGTCTGCTCAGAAATAGCTCCTGACCGGACCATATGGGACACCAAGATTCGAACCAACCACCTTTGGTCTTGGACTGGCTGCTCGCAAGGCACACACCACTGTGCTATCTCTCCGGGCCCTTATTTTAATTTTTTAAACAAACCTCCCCTTCAGCCATGCTCAGTTCTTTTTTTAAAATATTTTAATTAAATATTTAATTAATAAATGAAGTTTCTTATTTTCTAAACTTATTACTCCTTATTTAAAAACTGACAGGGGTTTGGAATGATAGTACAGTGGAGAGGGTATTTGCCTTGTGCGTGGCTGATCTGGGTTGGATCCCTTACATTCCAGATGGTCCTCAGAGCCTACCTCTGGGGAGCACAGAGCCAGAAATTACTTCTGAATGCTTGCCAGGTGTGGCCCAAAAAGCAGAAAAAAAAGACCTGTGATTACCCATAATCTCATTTGAGCAATATTACTCATAAATGAAAACGTCTTCAGAATTTATCTTTAACGTGGTATGAAATAGCTGCCAAAATTAATCTATTTCTAGTTTAAAAAATATTTCTACAAAGGCATATATAACTTTTAAAACTTCTTAGAAACATTATTTAAATGCTGATTTGGCACTTTTCCAGAAAATTTACCCACTTTTGAAATTTAAGCTGCACTGCATTCCCTAAAATGCTTCTCTTGTAATATCTAAAAATATTTAGAGACTGCAGTTAGAAAAACTTTTAGTTTTTATTTTCCATATTATCCTATTTGAAATTCTATTCTTCCTTCTTATTCCTCTTCTCTTTTTTATTATATGTAATATAGACCAGGGCTTATTTATATTACTATTTTATTATTATTTCATTGATTTATAATTTGTGATTTACAATACTATCAATAATAGCTTCTGTGGAGCCAAATTTAGTATCATCACAACCATCTTAAAACCGGCAAAGTCAAGAGTGGGGAAACCTCTACTCCAGACTAACCTGTAGACATAATAGCCCTATCAGTTCAAGAATTCACTTACCCTGTAGCTAGATTGGGTTGCAAATTTGCAAACCACTAGCCAATAGGAGTCAGAAAATAAATTAATAGCTCAAATGCATTACCAATATTCCCCATTTCCCTCCTTCTCCACGCCTTGCCTGTATTTGAGACAGACATTCTACATTGCACCAGTAAAGTGGGGTGTTATAGTTCCCCAATTCTAAGAACAATATTCTAGATAGGGTCAGCCAATGGGCTACCAAAGCCTTAGGGAACTGATTTTTGCCTAATGCAAACAAACATTGTGGTTTTCGTGTATCAAAAGGCTTCAAACCCAAAATCGCATGTGCTCTCCTTTCAAAGTAGACAGCCCTGACTTCAGGACTCAATGCTTACTTGACTTTTGCTTAATAAAATTATTTGATACAAAGCCCATTGCTCTGTGTGGTTTTCAGGTACTGAACCTTAATAGTTTTTTATGTACATAATTTCAACACAATATCAAAGTACTCACTTTACTCTAACACCCCTTTCTCTCAACAACCCTAGCTCAGTTAGAACAGTTCTCCCCTTACATTGCCTTTGGACCTTTGTGTTACCTAGTGTGTATATTTAAGTCCCACATATGATGAAAAAAAAATTAAGGGGCCGGGCGGTGGCGCTGGAGGTAAGGTGCCTGCCTTCCTGCGCTAACCTAGGACGGACCACGGTTCGATCCCCCGGTTCCCCATATGGTCCCCCCGTGCCTGCCAGGAGCAACTTCTGAGTGAATAGCCAGGAGTAACCCCTGAGCGTCACCGGGTGTGGCCCAAAAACCAAAAAAAAAAAAAAAATCCCACATATGATAGATCATTCTGAATCCATTTCCTCTTGAACAACACAGTAACACCATAATGATAACTAGTATAGTCCATTGTAAGATCAGGCTTCTTGATGTGTATGTATCTGCATGGGATTTCAATTGTGGTTTGCTGAGTGCTTTCCACTCGGCGGCTTCAAGAAAACCAATTTCAACACAACTCTTGTTCATTTTCCTTTATACTCTATACAAAAATCCCATTGCATAAAATCCCACTTCCTTGTACTGTTCACAGGCTTCTCTGCTTGTGACACCTTCCTTCATTTCTATTAAAATTCTATAATCAAGTCAAGCAGTATTTTCTTTTTGTACCATCTCTAGGTACTCTGTGCTCCTCTTCATTCCCAAATGTATTTCAATCCTGACATTGATCATAAAACTATGCTTTTCCATGGACTGATCTGAGTTCATTTCTTACTGATATTCTTATGGCACTTGGACCAGAATGATTGCTTAATAAATTCTATAAAAGAGGAGAGAGACAGCTTACAGGTAACATGCAGGGGTCTCAAACTCAATTTACGTGGGGGCCGCAGGAGGCAAAGTCGGGGTGATCCTTGAGTGCAAAGTCAGTAGTAAGCCTTGAACATTGAGGGGTGTGATCCAAACAACTAAAAACAAAACAAGATTCCTCTAGGGCAGGGCCTCAAAATGTACGGAGGGCCGCAAATGGCCCGCAGACCACTAGTTTAAGACCCCTGCGAGAAAACAAAAGTTTGACTTAAGAGCACTTATATTGTATGATATAACCAGTCTACAAAAATATGTTGAACTAAGTCTCACAAGTAGAAATTTATTTTCTCCTTTTTCTTGGGGGACTACACCTGGTAGGTGTTCAGTTATTACTCTTAGATCTCTATCTAAGGATCACTCCTGATAGTTCTCAAGGGACCATATGAGGTTCCAGAGATTAACTGGCTCAATCACAAACAAAGCAAGCAAATGCCTTACCTGTTGTTCTATCTCTCTGGCCCCAGACAAGTAAGAATTTTATGTGGAAAAATATCAAGTTTTATACTAAATTTCTAAATAAGCAACTTCAGATGTATATAGGACTATGGAATAGTCATTTTTTAAATATAAAATTATGGTTTATTTGACTTCTCCTGAAGCTTATTAAATCCAAAAATTGAAAGCACATTAAAACTTAACTAGGTTAACTCTATGTGATTTAGCATTTTTTAACAGACACCTCATAACAAAGACAAAAACTGTAAAATTTATATTATTATTTGGGGTTTTTTGTTGTTTTGGGGCCACAAATAAACCCAAATAATAAAATAAATTTTATAATTTTAAAACTTCTTCCTATGCTCCTTAGAATTTATTTAAAGAGCTATGACAAATCCATGGAATTCTTGGAAATAAAAATGCCATGTTAATTTTCAATGCATTATTGAAAAAAACCTACCATGTTAATACACTTAAGAAAAGCAATTTGGGGGCCCGGGAGTTAGCATGGAGGTAAGGAGTTTGCCTTTCATGCAAAAGGTCATCGGTTCGAATCCCGGTGCCCCATATGGTCTTCCGTGCCTGCCAGGAGCAATTTCTGAGCATGGAGCCAGGAGTAACCCCTGAGCACTGCCGGGTGTGACCCAAAAACCACAAAAAAAAAAAAAGAAAAGCAATTTGTCAATAAGGTAGAATAATTTTCTTAATGCTAATGTTTGTTGGTAATATGAATTATTTTATCCTAAATATAAAAATATATATTTATCAAAATAACTGTTGCCAATTGATAGCTCTGAAATTATGGGTGTCGGATTGATAGTTCAGCAGTCAGAGCACACGAGAAACAAGATTTTCCTCCAAGATCTACATAATCCTGGAGAACCTAAGCATTATAGAGATGAATCTGGTGGTCCCTGTCACCGCTGGGACTGATCAACTATGCATCAGTTGGCCAAAACTCACCCATGTCTCCCATGTTTCCTAACCACCACTTGGGAGAGCCTCCAAAATTTCTAAAATTATAGATATTGCTTTAAATATGTGTTACTCTATCACAATCATCTCAAAAGTATTTATAGGCAACATACAAATTAAGCATAATTAAGATGATGCAGTCACATGTTTTAATTAGTACTATCATATGTAGTAGTCTGAGTAAATGTAAAAATTCTTTCAAAGTGCAGTATTCTAAAAATGACCAGAAATAAAACAATTTTTTGTAATTTTAATTTTTTAATACTTAACTTTCTAAATGTAATCTATTTCTAGGTTACTCATGCATAGTTAAAGGGATAGATTTGGATTCCTAGTTGTGTCAAATAAGAGTTTTACTATTATTTCTTTTTAAGGAATTAAAAAAGTATTAATTAATATCCCCTCACTTATATTTTAAACTAAGATGTTAAATAAGGTAATTTATTAACAACTAAAATATAGCAAGTTTAAGTACATAAAATAGCGATAGACTTTATAGCATTTTACATATACATTTGAACATAGATATTACAGAAGAAATATATTTTCAAAAATTATTGCTATAATATGGTCTAAGTTATAAAAAGATATAGTCTATAGAGAAATAAATATGGGAGATTTGTAACTAGAAATCAATGATTAGATATTTAAATGTTGAAATTATCATAGATAAGTAATTTGTATTCAACTCAAGTTAAATAGTCTTCAACTTTTATTTAACCTTTAATAAGCGAATATTCTCAGAAGGGAATAGATTTCATTTTAAACTGCATTTTATTCAATTGTGTGCTGAATATAGGATCAAAAGCTAAAGTGATAAAACATTGACAAATGAAACAAAAATTGTAATAGCATTCTATGTCAGTTTTCACTGATTATCTGGCAAAATTCAATCAAAGATTCTGTGGCTTCAAGATGAAACAGCTATTTAAAAAGTAATTATTGTATTTATGGATTTCCATAATGCTTTGAGAGCAAAAAAGCAAATAATGAAGACCTTTCTCCTGAATTGCATTAGCTCAGATATAAGATCAGGAGCTGATTTTCCTGGTATTTTATTGATTGTACAACTTAATGTATTCTATAATTGCCTTTTGTAAAGTTTAAGAAATTTAAGTTCACTGCTGGATGATTTGAGAGATAATTTAGAAAACAAGTGATTTAACACATTTTTAAAATAACAATGACCTCAAAATTCTGCAATCCAGTAAAATAAAAAATGATGGGGTGATGATGGGAAATTTTAAGGAGAAAAAAAAATAGATCTTGATCTTAGCTTTTTATTCCATGGGAAAAATAACTCCCTGACAGAGTATTAATATAGAACCATTTGGGAAAACAATGTTGATTTTTTTCTATTTATTACTGTGTGTGATTTACAATACTATAAATGCATACAATTTTTCAGTACTATGCTAATAACCAGGGTGCCCATATCTCCCTCACATATACACTCAGTTTTGTGAACCAGCTCTCCATAGTTATGACTTTAAAAAAAAACAGAATTGTAAGGCCTATAAATAAAGAATCTGCAATATATTAGCCAAGGCAGTATAATGGCACATTGTCTGTAGGTAGCATAAATTATTTATTTAATGTGTGAAATTTTTATCCAGTGTATGCCACAATGAAAACGGTAGGATGTCTAGCCATTGCTATACATTCACTGACAAATCAATATTTGATATTTCACTAATGTGCCATCCTAACGATTGTTCTTCCCTTGAGGAAAGACTCAAAAGTTTCTCCTTTGAGTAACCTGGTTTTCAATACATCATCTCTAAGGTTATATAACATAACTTATGCTGAGCTAGTAATTCAAATTTTACCAAAACAGCTATTTCTGAAGTTTCTCCAAAGATCTCCCTCTAGAAGAGTGATTTTTTTTCTAGTTACAACATTTATTAGAATTTCTAAGCTTTTTTATTAGCATTACCTGATTTGATTTGATTCCTTGAAAGATAAAGGTTAATTTATAGCTATTGCTACTCATCTTTGCTGTTCTGAGATAAAGTAGAGGTTAGCCTTGTGCAATGTCTAAAAGTTAATAGGCAGATATGTGGGATATATATGGCCTCTTTTTGTGTATGAGGCTTAACATCAATATGCTAAGAGCATTGCATTGTATTAGCTGACATTACATATGTTAAGAGCATTGCATTGTACTAGCTGTACTATGTACAATTTAATCTTTGTTTGAAATAGAGTAAATGTGATTATTTTGTCAGATGTGTTGTCCTGGAGAAAATTATTAATGCACTTTGAAGTATACCCCAAAAGAAGGTTTTTCTTTTCTTTTTATTTATTCAGATGGTTTTTTGTTTGTTTGTTTGTTTTTTGGGTTTTTTTTTTGTTTTGTTTTTTGCTTTTTGAATTCTGGTTTTGAGGCCATACCCAGTGATGCTCAGGAGTTACTCCAGGCTATGAACTCAGAAAATGCTCCTAGCCTGGGATTCCGGGGACTGAACTGAGGTTGGTCCTGGTTCATTGGCATGCAAGGCCAAAGCCCTACCACTGTGCTACCGCTCTGGCCCCTCAAACTGATGCTTTTTGAACTAATACATAGATTCAACATATCTGAAATAATTGCAATTCAAAGGAAATGCAAAAGCAGAACAAACCTCATCTTTTCTAGGAGGTGCCAAGAACTCTGGAAACTATGTTAATAGAAATAAACCTACTCTTTTCTTCCAAAGAAAGTTAATAAAAAATAGGCTGAAGCAGAGGGAGTGAGATAGAAATGTGGAAGACATATTTGGTCTTCATTCTACCAAATCTCTGATTTTAAGTCCCCTGTGTGAAACTACAGGAGTTATCTTTATTTAGGGTTGGGGAGGAAAGAGGGAAAAGTGCTCTTTGGGTTCTTATCATCAGTTGCTTAGGGTTAAATGTGAATATCCAGTCTAAGTTGCACACCAGCTCACTCCCATTTTTTTGGCTACCTTCTCCCTGTCCTTAGTTTCTGCAACCATAGGCTTTTACCAGAGTGGAGCAGATATTTCCTATCCCAACTTATATCTTTGTCAAATAAAGAGAGCTTTTTTAATTTAAACACCATGATTACAAGGCTATTCATAATACAGTTTTTTTCCATAGACAAGTTGTTCATGATGAGTTATGGTTATACAATGTATAAAAATTTTACCTGTACAAATTTCCCACCACCAATATTCCAATTTCCCTCTCACCCTCTCTGGTGTCCACTTTCCTTTCTGTTTCTGGGGCATACATTTTTTCTCTATCTATGTCTCTTATATTGTTTATCCTTTTAGACACTTTGATATGCAGTACAGTGCTCATTTCCCCCCACCACCAATGTAGACAGTTTCCCTCATGTCCACCCTCCCCTACCTGCCTATGGAGTACAATTTTATTTCTCTCTTTCTCTTCTTTCTCTCTCTCTCTTTCACATTCTTTCTCTCTCATTCACTCTCTCCTTTATTGACACTGTGGTTTGCACTATTGTTAAGGAAGAGGTGCCATGGATCTTACTTTATCCCCTTTAAGCACCCAGTTCTGGTCCAGAGTGACCAGTTCCAACTACTTCTGACTTAATAGACCCTTCTCTACTCTAACTGCACTCTCTACAATCATGGCAAGCTTTCTACCATGGACTGTTCCTCCTGATACTCATCTCTATTGTCTCAGGACATTATTACCATGCAATCTTTTATTTTTCTTGTATCCCAAGATGAATGAAATTATTCCATATTTATCCCTCTCCCTTTGATTCATTTCACTCAGCATAATAATCTTCATGTCCATCCATGTATAGACTAATTTCATGATTTCAGTTTTCTTAATGACTGCATAGTATTTTCTTATGCAGATTTACCTCAATTTCTTTAGCCACTCATCTGTTGTTGGGTGCTTGAGGTGTTTTGAGATTCTGGCTATTGTAAATAGTGCTACAATGAACATAGGAGTGCAGAAGGCATTGTTTTTAATTGTGGTTTCGTATTCTTAGGGTATAGCCCCAGGAGTGGTATTGCTGTATCATTTGAGCAATATTAGCATTGTTTTTTTAGAAAGGCTGGACTAGGGGCCAGAGCGGTGACGTGGAGTGGTAAGGCATCTGCCTTGTTGGTGCTAGCCTAGGACGGACCGTGGTTTGATCCCCTAGGGTCCCATATGGTTCACCTAGTCAGGAGCGTTTTCTGAGCACATAGCCAGAAGTAACCCTGAGCATCACAGGGTGTGGACCCCCCCCCCCAAAAAAAAACCAAAAAAAACAAAAACAAAAAAAAGGCTGGATTAGACAGTATTCCCATGAGCAGCAAATGTGAGTTCCTTTCTCCCACATCCATACCAGTGCTTGTTGCTCTGGTTCTTTGTGAGTGTATCAGTATCTGTGGTGTGAGATGATACCTCATTGGGTTTTTAATATGCATCTCACTGATGATTAGTGATGTGGAACATTTTTTCAGATGCCTTTTGGCCATTTGTATTTCTTCTATAAGAACTTATCTGTAAACTTCTCCCCATTTTTGCATGGGGTTAGAATTTTTCTTGTTAAGTTCTATCAGTGCCTTGTCTATCTTATATATTAACCTCTTATCTGATAGGTACAGAGTAAAAAGTTTATCCCATCCATTCCATGGGTAGCCTTTGTATCCTAATCACTGTTTCTTTTGAAGTGTATAAACTTCTCAGTTTAATGTAGTCCCATTTATTTATCTCTACTTCAACTTGATTGGAGAGTGTTGTTTCATTCTTGAAGATGCCTTCAGTCTCAATGTCATGGAATGCTCTTTTGCCTATGTTTTTCTCTACATACGTTATGGTTTCAGGTCTTAAATCAAGGTCTTTAATACATTTTGATTTGATCTTTGTGCATGACTATAAAGAGAAGTCTGTTTTACTTTTTTGCATGTAGTTGACTAGTTACCCCAATTCATTTGTTGAAGGGGCTTTCCTTGTACCACTTTGTATTCCTTGCCCCTTTATCAAAGATTAATTAATTGTAAATCTGGAGTGAGTCTCTGATTACTCAAGTATATTCCATTGATATGAGGACCTATTTTTATTCCAATATCATGCCATTTAATGACTATTGCTTTATAGTATAAGTTGAAGTCAGGAAAGTAATTTACCTCCCATCCTTTTCCTAAAAATTGTTTTAGCTACTTGTGGCATTTTTGTTCCAAGTGAAATTCAGGAGTGTTTGATAAACTGCTTTGGCAACTATAATGAGTTTTCTTAGAAGAACTGCATTAAATCTTTACAATGTATTGTAAAGTTTCCATTTTTATAATGTTAATTCTCCTAATCCAAGAGCAGGGTATCTGGTTCCATTTCCTGTGTCCTCTTTTATTTTTTGAATTAGTGTTTTGTAGCTTTCTTTCTATAAGTTTTCCCCCTCTTAATTTAAGTTCATTTTCAGGTACTTGATTTTCTGAGGCACAATGTGAATGGGATTTTTTTAACGTTTCTTTTTTCTCTTCATTATTTGTATATAAATTAAGCTATGGATTTTTGCTATTGAATTTCCTACTAGAGAGTTTATTAACAGATCTTCTACTTACTTATTGTAACTTTTACACTTTAAACTTTGGTGGCTATCAAAGTATTAGCCACCTTTGGCTAAATGTGGAAGCCAGGAAAACAAAACAGAACCTATGCTTTTTTGTTTTTATTTAACTTAAAAAGAAAGGGGCAGATGGGCATCCCCCCATTCTTCTTCATGTAACCTCACCTACAAGAAAGACCCTCCCATTTCTGGGAGGGATCTTGGGAAGGTTACAAAAGGTATGGCCTCAGGGGCAAGAGGGGATTTGCATGGAGGGAGTTGGAGAAGGTGCAGGAGAGATGGCTGAAAGAGAAGTTAGGATGCAGGGCTGAATAAGGATCCAGCGTAAATGGTTATGATAGGCCATACATGTTGGCCAGGGCAAATAAAGATGTTATTTCCTGGAACCTGTCTGTGGATGATTTCCTTGTGCTACCTGAAACTACAGACCCACCTGGGTTGGAACCATGTGATCCTGGACTGGAGGAGAAAGGCCTCCATCACCATCCACCTCCATCCAAGCCCATCTATAGGACTTAATGCAAGGGCTTTAATGCAACACTTATTACTTTACATATAAAAAGATTATGAAATCTAATCATTAAATAATCAACATTTAAAAAGTTTAATTTTAAGTCAATTGTGATTAGAATAATATGGTACATCATCTTTATTATATAGACCCACTGGCATCTCAAGGTGTGACCTTGGTGACTTTCGTCACTGCAGGGACCAAACAATGTCATATCCCCAGTCCATCTCAATTGAGGTACTAGCCCTTAGGCTAAGTATATCCAGTAGTGGTGTTTAAAGCCCCTGAGAACCACTTAGGAGATCCCCCTAAAAATAAAAAATTTAAAGTCCAAAGATCTAGAAAGTAGAAATAATGGTGATTTTAGTGCAGACCTCTGAATATCTTAAGAAGGTACTTGGATATTGAACATAGCCACATTTAGACCCTGATTATATTTATATACATGATTGCAAAACATTCTGCCCAAAGAAGCAAAACATTTTCTTTTTCAAATACTTGTCTGTTTTATTAACAGTCTTCATTTAATTTTTACTAGAAATATCCTTGGCTCTCCAAATCTGCTTTTCTTGGGTAACACTAAGAGATTAAATTTTACTTGAAGAGTCAGCACTGTGAATTCAATCACTCTTTTATTGCTGACCCATTTTATTTTAAGGTGAATAGGGTAGTAATGGCAATATATTCACATATGACACCAGCATGCACAGGGCAGGATAAGAGAGGGCACAGACCTCACAAAAAAAGAGTTGAAAAAGAAATATGAAAATTTGATCTAACTTGAAGTTTTTATGTGTGGTTATTAAAAAACCTTTGATATATATCTAACTCACTAGAACTGAAATCTTAGAAATCTGTAAAACTCTATTATTGTTGTTATAATTATAAATAAGGTTTACATTTGGTGTTAAAATTTGTTATCATTTACTGTAGTTTATAATTAATGTATGTAAACAAAAAACTCATGTGTGATCACACACATGTTTTTGTCACCTATTCACATTGTTTTTTTATCATCCATTTACATCCCAACATACCTCTACCTTTTCTAGTAGGTATCAGAACATGTTTTGATATTTTTTAAGATCTTTATTCTGCACAGCTAAAATAATTTGCCACCTTCTTTTTACCTTCAGAGCATTAAAACATGTGAGTCACTTTATTCTATTATTCAAATACTTTTGATATATTAAAACTTCTGATATATTTTCTCTCTTTCCTATATCCACATTGTTAACTATCAAGTTTCTTTTCAATCCTTCCTACACTTCAGTCTATGTTTCTGTATGTTTTGTCAGGTTTATTTTTCCCTAATTGTTTTTGCCCTATATATATTTCTGTTCAAAATATCTTTGGTCCCTATCTTTCTCTTATGTACACATGTTTTTTTCCATTATTTCCTTCAAAGATGGGAAAGTCTAAAATCTAGGAGAATTATTTATTATATTTGCATGTTTACTCCTTCAGGATTGTATCCTGAAGTTAGAGATCATTCACAGAGTTCTCCAAGTCTGAGACTTGTACTCTATAAAGTATGATATAGCTTTTTATTTTTATGAATAGCTTTTTATCTTCAAAGAAAAATAAAGATGCACAAAAAATTCTTGTCTGCCACTTTTACATAAAGTCCTAATGAGGAAGACTCAGAATTTGTCATGCAACCACTTATGCTTAAATAAAATGAAACCCAGTGCTTGCTTTGGCAGCACATATGCTAAAATTAGAATGATACAGAGAAGTTTAGCATAGCCCCTGCAGAAGGATGACACGCAAATTCGTGAAGTGTTCCATATTAAAAAAAAATGAATCCCAGAGCTGGAGAGATAGGACAACATGTAGGGCTCTTGCCTTGCATTTGATGGTCCTCATATCAACCTCCAGCATCACATATTGTTTCCCAAGACACCATTAGGACTAACTCCTAATTGCAGAGCTAGAAGTAATATCTGAGCCTCACCAAATGTGGCCTAAAAATCAAAAACAAAATAAAAGAATATCAAACATATCATGACTTGGTTGAAATGCTTATCACTGCTTTAAAAAAAAATCTTTATCTGTTTAACCTGTGTTTATGATCTAAGAATTTCTATTAAATTAAACCTTAGAGGGGCTGGGTGGTGGCGCTGCAAGTAAGGTGCCTGCCTTGCCTGC